>ML834052.1:0-15918 GCA_009831015.1 Picea engelmannii | reverse complement strand
TTTCATAGCTCTTTACTAGAATTATTGGTTAAGAATCTACGAAAACCATTCCTTGGTTGGCCCTCTATATCTTATATTTCACAATTCATGAAAAAACTATCTTTGACTGGGTAAAAATCATCTTTGTTTAAATTTATTCACAACTTTTGAATTTCAAGAAAGAAAAGAAGTCCTATATGGATTCTTACTTGATATTTTTAATTACCTATTGCCATGTATTAAAAAAATTGACTGTTAGGAAAAGGGTAAATTGAAAAATCGGCCTAGTAACTATGTGGTATCAGGCTCTGTGGAGACAAAAAACTACTTAGTACTTCTATGAAGTATATAGTGAATTTGTGACTATTTTCAAGAAACTTATTTTTGGAGATAATACAACGAGATTTTCATTAGAAACAATGACCTTTTTGAACAACAGGGGAACTTTAGAAAAAACAGAAGATTGTTATGTGATTAGAGTTTTTGGTTCTTGTGAAAGTCCTTTATTTCTTCCTTATTACATTTCAGAAAAAGTATTTGTTATTGGAGTTGCTAGGAAATATAGTTTTTGGTTGCACTTTTTTCATGAGAAAAGAAAGTGGCAATTTATCTTGTTGCCATGGAAAATTGGAGAAATTATATTAAGAGACATCGCAAAAATTGATGTATACTCAACTCACTTGAATTAGTTCAATCTGAAGTATGCACAAAATATCAGGGGATTCGACCCAAGTCATATCTTTGTTGATCATATGAAATCATTTGGATTCAATAACACCTTCACCAATACACTTATGTTTCAAGAAGAGGAAGGTGATATTAATGACGCTTCAATGCAGTCCGTTGATGATATCGAAACCATGATAAGTTCGACAACCCAATATAAACAAAAAGGGGAAGGTTCAAATGAAAGAGGTACTCAATCTCCTGTGGTTTTAGAAAAGAGTATCCTATCAAAACATAGTCTTCAAGAAACAACATCACAAAAAAAAGGGTTTAAAAGAAAATTTTGGGTGGTGGGGGTGTTAAAAACCCTTCATGAGGAGAAATTGAAAATCCACATAAGCTCCAAGTAAAGAGGAAAAGAAAAACTTCTCAGGAAGAAGAAGTGGAATATAATGTATCTAAAAATGACATGTCTCTTGAAGACATGGAAACAGAGGTTGATATTGAAAATATTCATTTCCCCGATGGAGAACAAAGGTTACAGGAAAGTCAACAAGTTGCAACCGAATTTGCTACACAAGAAGAAGATTTTTCAAAAGAAGAGTCATTTTCCATACATAATGTTTTGTTTGACAAAAACTCTATAAAATTAATATTTGAAGGGTTTCAACCCAAAAATAAAAAGGGAAAATCTCACTATAAGTATGACCTCAACAAATTACTTCCATATGGAATTGCTAAGATACACAAAATAACATGGAATGATTTACATGTTTCAATTGATGATATGGAAGCACAAAATGAAAAACTAAAGGAAATAATTAAAGAGTTGGAATATACTTTGATGTTTCCCCCTATCCATGCAAGTCCATTGGCTACTGTTCAACCTAGAACATAAAATTTAAAATTGAAAGGAACATCAAGTTTATTAGTTGTTGTCAGAAAATTTGTTGAAGAAAACATTAAAAAGAGAATGTATCTTATTATGCATGCATGGGATGTTGGAAGTAACATTGTTTGTTTTGGTTCTAAATTAAATGCTTTTAGAGATTTCCTACAAGGTGATTATGAACATTAATAAGGGTGTTATAAAGATGTGATCACTACATTTATTTTGAAAGTTACAAATATGACTGAAATGAAAAGAAAATAAGGTTTACCTTCTCCTACTTAGATAAAATAATTATAGGTTTGTTGGATCAAGAAGATAAGATTCTAAAAGAAATTACTGAAGAATGTGATGTTGTGGTTACTAAAAAGGAAGGATTGTACAAAAGATTAACTGAAATGGACTTAGTCGGAACTACAGGAGAAGTACAAGACCCAAAATTTATCTTAAATTCTATATTTATGACAAGAGAGAAATTTCAGTAGGAAGTGGAAATATTAAAGGGTTTGTCAACCGAAAAAATTACTAGTATCATTGAATACAATAAAAATGAAATTGAAGATTGGTTGGTGAACTATGAAAAAAAAATGAAGATATTGAAGATATGTTTTGTAAACTTTCATTTGATCTAAGAGACTTAACCGAGTTCTAATTACATCCTTCATCTTCTTTTCAGGTCTTGTTGCTCGTGTCTATCTCCAGCTTTACTCATTCCTCTCTCATGTTTTCTTGTACATATATTTTTTGGTCCAAGGGAGCCCCAATCCCAGTCTATTTATAGACAAATGCCTTTTATTTTCCAGACAGTAAAATACTATATTTTTTGAGAAAATCCCAAAGAACTATTTAGGGGTTAATTTTGATTTTATCTTGTAACTATGAGCTTTTGAGTATGAGATATTTAAAATTAACTTATCAAACTCTTTTTTTTTTTTTTTTAATGGAAGTAATATTTTAAAGTTCTCTCATTTATGGACCAAATGTTCTTTTCCTTTTTGGTGTGATCAAAAATATGTTTGAAACTGTGATGGATGTGAGGATCATTTCATTATTTTTCTAAATCTATTAATTAATTTACTTTTTGCAAATGTTGTAAATAGAGATTCCTAGTCCATTTCACAAGAATCCTTTGTTTGTATATTTCTTATTTTATTGAATGATAAAGATTTGGGATTTGTTATTTTACAATTCCTCATTTATATATTGATTTTCCAAGATACTTAAAGACAAATCTTTAAAGAATTTTATAGAGTAGTGTCACCTTTATAAAAATGAAGGGCGATTTTAAATACTCATGAGGTTGTTGTTTCGATCCTAACATATTCAAACATCAATAGAGACATCCATTACCTAAAATGCATTTCTTGATGTTGTAGTATCTCCTTTCTTTCTAGAAACCTGTAATATTAGATACCCTTTATGCTAGCTCTAGAACATACACTAAAAAATTAGACAAGTCTCACACAAGAAATAATGCAAGCAAGTTCTCCCAATTGATTTCCAACAAAAACAAATGAGAGAGTATCCATCCTTATATATATAAGGAACCTCAAAAAAAACATGGGTAGAAAATGGTGTGCTAATACAATACCATGTACCAATACAATGTGCTCAAGCAAAACCATGAACTAAAACAAGAGGCACCCTCAATACCATGTGAAAAAACCACCAAGAGAAGTCAAATCGTACAAAAGGTGATGTGACCTCATGAATGAGCTCTAACCACCCACATGTGTGACTTAGATAGAGAAAATGCACCCTCCACATGTTCTAATGACTCACATGTGTGCCTCCAAGAAGTGGTATTTCAAGTTTCAAAATGGGGCGATAATTTTCCCACAACATATTGTAGAAACATCACAACTAGGTCAACTTTTGTATGATTTCCTATTATAACCCCATTTCAAAAATCTTGTGTCCATTTTGCATCTAATGGCATTGATCTAGTTGAATTATAGGCTCTCTGTCAAAATATAATCACCCTTGAAGCTTGACGCTCTCAAAATATGTGCTAAAATCACCTAATAACCACCTCTAACTAACCACATGTGAAATAATAATCCTCCAAGAATACAAGCATGCTCTCGTGAGGTGGTATAGGTGGCATGCATGATGATGTGTATTTCCTTTCATCATCCAATGCAATTCCATGTATCCCAAGGCAATTTCATAGATTGCAATGAAGATAAATATGTCATATACAAGTATACAAATCCCAAGGTAGGTACATGGATCCCTAATGTGGTGTCACAGATCCCAGAGCAAGTACATGAATCTTGAGGCATGATACACAGATCCCAAGGCATATATGCCACCTCAAATACATGTACATAGTTCTTAATGCAAGGCGCCCAGTCAGAGTGGTGGGTCTAGCCTCCTCACAAGTCATTAGTTGATGCAAAAGTAATAATATATTCTAGCAACATCATAACATTAGATTAATTTTAATAGTTACGTAAGTTTTACCATGGGGGGACAACTTTAGCCTTTATACATGTGACAAATCCTAAGACAAGAGGTATTTCCTAGGTTACTAAGCTAGGGGTAGGTTATATGATGGATAACTTATGGAAGGGGAAGGGGAAAATTCATGTATTGACCCTCAAATCCATGTGAGATGATGTATAGGTATTTAAACTTGTATAACTAACTTTCACAAGATAGGAATATTCAATGCAGAAGCCATTAAGAGGAAGCTTTATCTTTGAGTTGCCATGTCCTTGGCACTATTTCTTACTACCCCTTTCTTTGCATTTTTCTTTCTTTCTTTCATTTATCAAGTTCCTATTATTTAGATATACGTAGATAAGCATGGAATGAGGGGCATTATCCTCATAGCGAGGTGACATAGATCAATCTTTAACATTTTTTTGGATTTTAACTTTTTTATTTTCTCTCCACCTCTAGCCATTTTGGCTTATTTGACTTAGGATTTCTTGGATAGAACTTTCTGAATGACAATTGAAAAGTCAATGTAATGTCCCTTTCCAAATAGGAGCTCCAGAGAGGAGGCTTAATGGTCTAAACAACCCCGTTAGACTATATCCAGGGCCAGAAAGGGGTAAACAGGGTTACTAGAGGTCTCCCAGTCAAAGGTGTTATAATCAGAAAGTGACATTGATCCAGGTGGATATCGGTGGCCACCCACCTTTTCCAACTGGCTCAAAACAATTTTCTAGCAATTTTGGTAATTTACTATTTTGAGCAGTTTTTCGGGTCCTGAACTTCCGTAGTCGTTTTGAGGCCCTAAACGATGTTTTTTGGGAAAACGGGGAGCAACATGGTAGTTCCTTCAATGTTTCTCACACAAAAATTGTATTCCTTGGATAGATATTTCTAAGGAGGCATCGAGCGTCCCAAACAAAGATCGTATGCAAAAGTTACGCCACCGAGAAGTTGACGTATCAACTACCCCCATCGGGGCCCGCAAACCTTTTGGATTTTCATCTTCCGGAGTTGGGTTTTGGATTTTACTTATGGTAAAAAGGCCCTTAGAGCCTCATTGTAATGATCATCTTATTTCAAATGAGTGCAGCCCTCACATCTCTTCTCAAAGATAAGCCGCCACCATTCTAGTGAGTCTTTCACTCTGTATTTTTACAGTCTCTGTACATTTATTTCATTAATAGAAATCGTGTATTACTTTATATCTAAGACTCTTGTTATATTTATGATATATCTATGTTATATTGTTGTCTCTCTTGCAATATCTCTGAATATTTTTGTGTTATATCTCCGCTCTCATTTCGTGCTGAAAATAATCTGGATCAAACATTGAGCTAAAAGTGGATAAAATCACTTTTAAGACAACTTGATCTAAAAATAGAAAAATGAGCTAAAATTAGAGGTCAACAACGAATTAGGGTTTTAGGTAGATATAAGAGAAGGTACAATGACCTAATTCATTAATATGCATACTTTGACTTGTCATTGACGAGAGAGGTGCATATCAAGAGAGGTAGTTTAGTGGATTCCAGGAGGAATACACCAGTGGCTGATTTCGGTATTGAGAGACACACCCTAGTCACTGGGGAGAGTACATATGTCTTCCATCAGTCTTCAACAACATTTTTACAGGATTCAGCAACATGGATGCACTTGTTCAGGGAGAGGGCACAACTTCTGAGGAGGTTTAGTGGATCGAATTATCCCATCCAGTGAGAGTTCATAGATTCCCCTCCAACCCATTTGAGATGTAGGATATACGCATATTTTTCCTAGTTTCTCGTCATATTTCCACGAGGGAATCATCAGGGATGCATTTTTCAAACATTGGGAGTGTGACACTTGGGGAGGACACATTCAGAGTTCTTGAGCAATCATCAGATCAAATCCAGGGAAACCCTTCCCACCTATTTCACAGTAGGCCAGAGCGATTGGTTTGAGACACATCTCAGTTGATTCTGACAGTGGAATCACTAGGGTGCATTTTTCCAGTAGTAGAGGGGCACATTCCCCCAGGGGGATCCACCCGGGTCTAGACACACCAGTAGAGGGTTCGGTCAGTCACCAAGACTGAGAGGGACAACAGGGCACATTGTTTGGGACATTTTCCAGACCGATCTGAGAGATATAGCCACCACGGAAAACTTTCTGGACTTGTAGAAGTTACCGCGTGAGATGTCATAGCTTGCAAATCATCCATTAAACATGGAGTGTCATCTATCATAATGTATTATCATTTTATTTTTCTTATTGTATTCCATCTAAGATCCCTTTTGTCTTTGATCTAGACGAGTGATTTATTTTATTGTTAGTCACATTCAACATTGTACTCCAGATATATCATAATATATGATTTATAGTATTTTTTCTCATTTACCATATGTATACTCAATATATATGCTGTAAAAAATTAATCATACACATACATTAACAGAGTTTCCTAGACTATCCAAGTTAAGAACATTACAGTGGTTTCAGAGCATTAGTCCTGCCAGCCTGTGATTAAGACGATGAGTGCAGCAGAGGACCCAAGGGGTCGTGAGCATGTAGGTGACGAATATGTCACTTACAAAAAATGCAAGGAGGGAATACCTAGACCTTATTTTCCCCCTTTTCCTCCCAACTCAGAGGAAGAGGAAGAGGAACAAAAGGAAACATAGAGAAGGGAAGAGCGTGAGGTTGAGCATGAGGTAAATAGGATGTTAGGAGACATATATGAGAGACCAAAGGGAAGTGGTAAGGCCCCCATGGACCCAGAGGCATCCTTCATGTAGGTACTCGACAATCTGGTAGTCAGTCAGCAGGACATGACTCAGTCCTTGACACACATGGCTAATATATTGGCTATAGTGGGCACCCCAGACACACAAGTACCACATGCAACATAGGGGAACTCAGGGGCAGGAAATAGTCCCTAGTCTCCTAATCACAAATACACATGTTCGAGTAGGATTCCCATGTCATTTTTCCCCAGTTTCCATAGGGCACCCCCAACAGCAGCACAGAATCCGATAACACATAGGCCACCCACTCAGGCGGAGGACATTGCAGAGTATAGGAGGGAGTATGCAACATTGGGTCGTGAATTCCATTAGGACATGAACCTGGTTGAGTATTGTGGACTTAGACTCAGGAACCACCCCAGAGAACCACAGAGAGGAGAAAAGAAGCAACAATAGGGGAATACATTGATTTCATCTGGAAAGTTGGTAAACTCACCATACCTTCTTTTGACATATCATCCAAATGCACTACCAGAGTTTGGGTACAAAAGATAGACACATACTACAAGCTCAACCAGATGACCGAGACAGGGGCCATCAGTTTCGCTACCCTACACATGGATGGTTAGGAACATGAGTGGTGGCATCATGGATTGGTGAAGTTCGGACACAGTCACATCACCTCCTACAGGGAGTTCATAGATAGACTCATGGACAGGTTTGATAGGAGGGATCTTAAGATCCACTTCAGGGATCTATCCCAGTTGAGACAAACTGGCATAGTAGAGGCATTCATCATGTAGTTTCAGCGAGTAGCAGTGGCAGTGTCAGATATATTAGAGCCCAAGATGATCATGTTATTCACAGAGGGAATCATAGATCCCTTGAGCAGATGGGTGAAGGCATACAGGCCTCACACCTTGCAGGATGCCATCTTACGCACTCGATATTTGGAAGACTCTGTGCCAAAGACTAAACACTTTTCCAAACCCTTCGTACCACAGAAGGACTGAGACATGAAGCCATTACAGAGATAATGGAAGGGAAAGGAGAATTTGGATGATGAGATGAGGTGAGAGCTTATGAGAAAGAAGCTTTGCTTCAGCTGCAAAGACCCTTGGGTCCCATGCCATAGGTGCATGGGAAAGGGAGACATTCATTATATTGAGGTGGAAACAAACAATGTGGATAGTGAGGAGGAGGAGCATGCGAATGGATCCACTAGATCAAAGGAGTAGTCAGCACAGGTAGAGGAATAGCCTCCCCGTAGACCACCGACACCGACAGGGACCCACCCACCGATAGTTCCACAAGCTCCTGAGCAGGATAAAAAACGGAAACCAACAAAGGGAGGAGTCATAGAGACCCTTTCTGGTGTTCCCATGTATGATACCATCTGGATTAGAGGGACTATTCATGGACATCAAGAAATCGCCTTGATAGATGGTGGGGCCACCCACAACTTCATTGATGCTTCATTGGTATCAAGACGAGAACTTCAGACAGAGGAGTTTGATGTTGCAGTAGCAGATGGGCATACAGTGGAGTGTCTAGACATAGTTCTAGACTTGGATATTAAGTTAGGAAACTACACAATGAGAGACACATTTTATGTGGTTGACCTATCTGACATAGATGTGGTATTGGGAGTCCAGTGGATGATCACCTTGGGAAAAATCACCACAAATTAACAAACCTTGGAGATGGTGTTTAGAGACAGTGACAGGAATAGGGTTGTTTTGAGAGGCATGTCAACAGGAGCACCCAAGATATTTTCAGCCAAGAGAATGGAGAGGATATTTAGACATGGGGATGTATCATATGCCACAAATTTCTTGAGCACTATGTGGAAGGATTCAAAGGGTCGACAACAGTGTCATACATAGATCAGGGACTTGTTGGGACGACATCGATAGGTGTTTGGGTCTATTCCACCAGGGAGACCACTTGACAGGGGGTTTGATCACACCATTGAGTTGGAGGAGGGGGCCAAAACTATGATCACACCCCCCTATTGTAATCCTAGGAGGTTCAAGGATGAGATAGAGAAAGAAATTAAGGAAATTCTAGTGATGGGACACATTAGACCTAGCAACAATCCATTCACTTCTTTAGTTTTCTTAGTTCTGAAGAAGGATGATACCATGAGGATGTGTAATTATTACTAGGCCTTGAACAAGAAAACCATCAAGAGTCGGTATCCTATCCCTCACATTGACGAGTTGATGGATGAAATGCATGGGGCATTTTTATTCTCGAAGATTGATCTATGCTCTGGCTATCATCAGATCAGCATCCGAGAGAAGGACATAGAGAAGACAACATTTCAGTGTCACTTTGGACATTTCGATTTTTTGGTTATGCCATTTGGGATAACCAATGGACCAACTACATTTCAGTCCTGCATGAACCACATATTCAGGGATCAGTTGAGGAAATTGGTCTTGGTTTTCTTCGACGACATCTTGATCTACAAAAATACATGGAAGGAGAATATGATGCACTTGGATGAGGTAAAGCATCATGGCGGTGCAGTCACTATACACCAAAGAGTCCAAGTGTGAGTTCGGTATGACAAAGATACTTTAATTGGGCCACATAATCAATGCACAGGGGGTACAAGTACACCAAGAGAAGATCAGGGCCATTCTGGATTGGCCAATGCCTAGGAATGTTATAGATTTGAGGAGCTTATTCGGGTTATGCAGATATTACAAGTGGTTTTTTGAGGTTTTTTATCAGCTGTGAGCACCACCGATGTATCTCACCAAGCATGGGGATTTTGTTCGGACCGAGGAGTCATAGAAATCCTTTGATCACATGAAGGAATTCATGGGCACATACCTAGTGTTACCATTACCAAACTTAAATCTGCCATTTGTATTAGAGTTTGATGCATCCGACGAGGCCATCGGGGTAGTTTTGATGTAGGGAGGAAACCCCATTGTGTTTGAGAGAAGGAAGCTCAGTCAACTTGAGAGGTTTTACTCCATCTATGACAAGGATATGCTAGCAATCATGCATGCCTTGACCAAATTCAGGAAATATTTGGTGGGCAGCAAATCGTGGTCAAAACAGATCACAATAGCTTGAAGTATTTCCTTGAGAAAAAGGACCTCAGTGAGCGCCAACAAAAATGGGTGACAAAGGTACAGGAATTCGAATTCGACATAGAGTACATCAAGGGGAAGAATAAAATTGTAGCCGATGCGCTATCTAGGGGGCCCGCGACATGTTCCTTGATGGAGATTTCAACGGATTGGAAATCCCACTTATTAGTGGAATATTCCAAGAACCAATTCACTTACGAGATTACGAATGGACAGATTTAGGATGACAGGTACAAGGTCATTGACGATGTCATATTCTACAAGGACAAAGTCTACTTGGCACCAGATTTAGGGCTCAAGAAGAAGATCCTCGCAACAGTTCATGATTCACCACTAGCAGGCCATCAAGGGTTTCTCAAAACCTATAGGAATATCAAACAAAGGTTCTCATGGAAGGGCCTAAAATAGGACGTTATGCGATACATAAGTGAGTGTGTGACTTTCAAGCAGAACAAGTCAGAGCATTCGCTTCCAGAAGGGCTACTTCAACCACTTCCCATTCTAGAGCAGAAACGGGAGAGCATCTCGATGGACTTCATCACATGCCTACCCAAGGTCCAGGGTAAGGATTGCATCTATGTAGTGGTCGACATATTGACCAAGTTTGCTCACTTCTATGAGATACTGACAGAGTACAACGTAGTTCAGGTAGTCGATTTATTCTTCAGAGAGGTCTTCAGACTTCATTGGTTGTCGAGGAACATCATCAGTGACAGGGACATTCGGTTTATTGGGAAATTAGGGAGGGAGTTGTTTAGATTGGTGGGGAGTGAGTTGACACATAGCACTAGCTATCACCCTCAGATAGATGGGAAGAAAAATATTGTCAACAAGTGGGTTGAAGGGTATTTACGAAACTATGTGGCTGGACAACAGAGAACATGATTCAGGTGGTTGCATTTAGGAGAGCATTGTTACAACACCACTTTCCACATATCCATTGATATGACACCCTTCTGAGCATTATACAAGTATGATGCTCCCACTTTGATAGACTTGATTTTCAGGGAGAGAAGATCTCCCAAAGAGAAGGATTGGATCACAGGGAGTAAAGATTGTTACACGTCAAAATTGCTCAGCTGGATAAGTGTCGCATTATCCCTCTCAATTGTCGTAAGTGTCGCATCTTCCCCACAACTTTCTCAAGTGTCGCAAGTTGGTCACTAGTGTCGCAAAGGATGTTCAGACATACTGTCATGATAACGACACTAAGGAGACACTTATAACATCTCACATGACTGATTTGAAGGAAGAGGACTGATCTACTGAAGTCAAACAACCTTTTGCCACCTGAAAGCACCCAAAAAACTAAGTTTTGGAGAGGAGCGCCCCCCCTTACACTATCTCGGAGCGTCAGCGCTCCCCAATACACTGTCAGGGAGCGTTATAACGCTTCCCTGACCCTTTTGAGGGAGCGCTATAGATTTTGAGAGTGCTGGCGCCCCCTAAAGCTTACTAGGGAGCGCTACAACGCTCTGATGGCCCTTTTGAGGGAGCGCTACCTATTTTGGGCGGTTGTTAAGCTATTGAGATGAATGGGGGAAGCATATTTTCATTCGTGTAAAGTAGTTGGATTCGAATCCCTACTCTAGCCATGATCCTAGGGCAGATCCTCAACTGAAGGAGGCAAATCCTCAACTTCCCCAAGGATATCTCAAGTGGTTAAAGCCTCTCCAAGGCTATATAAGAAAGCTTTCTAATGGTGAAAGAAGAAGAAGAAAGAGAGAATCATACCAAACTTATGATCTCATGAGTGGTATGGACTGCAAATGAAGAATGATACCAAACTTATGATCTCATAAGTGAGGATTGGAAAATGGAGAATTACACCAAACTTATGATCTCATAAGTGGTGTTGGAGCTGATTGGGAGAAAGGAAGAATGGAACATATGAAACTTATGATCTTGGAGGAAACTTACAGCCAGCCAAAGGAGAGTGATCAGTGAAGYTGTTGTTATCCAGGTTGTGGATCTTTCAGGCAAGGGTTAGACGAAGAGGACTTGACGAAGYTGTCGCATTCGCATCTACGATTGTAAGTAYTGYTGTCGTTATTCTCATTAATATGACACGCTTGGCCTGTTTCTTTCTAGTTTGTGTCTGATGTTACATGAACTTATCATTTAGTGATAGATCTGTTTTCAAGCTAATGTCAATAGAGTAGGAAGTGGTCGTATCTTGTTTTGTCCATAGAGCTCGGCGAGGAGCAAAATATTGGAGCGCAACTCGGAGCGTGCAGGGACAAACGTCGATTAAAAGGTACTCCTGTTATCTTTCCTTCTCATGCATTAGTTTATATAGATTTGAAAGGAAGTCGGTGTCCACGTTAAGCATTTTTCTGTCTAGGGTTAAGGTCAAGCCTTAGAGGTGATCTACCTGTCCACAGGGAGATTTTCCTACAACAAAGATATTCTCAAATTGCTAAAAGAGAACTTGCAGACAACACATAATTGACATAATATGAGCGTATATAGGCACAGGATAGAGCGCAACTTTGAGTTTGGGGATTTGGTTTTCTTGAGACTCCAAACTTACAGACAGTCATCTCTAAAGAAGAGTGGGGTCGAGAATCTCAAGCCCATATTTTATGGACCTTACAGGATCATGCGTTGGGTAGGTGAGGTTTCCTATGAGCTAGAGATTCCATAGGGGAGAAAGATTCATAACGTGTTCCATGTATCTTGCATCAAGAAGGCAGTGGGAAAGTTCATCAGCACATTCGAGGAGGTTCCCCCATTAATGAGGAGGGATAGTTGGAGTTGGTTTTGGAGGAGGTACTAGAGTTATGAGAGATAAAATTGAGGAGAAGGGTTATGAGAGAGTGTTTGATCATATGGAAAGGGCTTCTCGTAGAGGATGCTACCTGGGAGAGCGAACAGGTGTTGTAGCACCCTGGATTGGTATTGCTTGAGGACAAGCAATTTCAGGAAGGGAGGAATGTAATGTTCCTTTCCAAATAGGATATCCAGAGAGGAGGCTTAATGGTCTAAACAACCCTGTTAGACTATATCCAGGGCCAAAAATGGGTAAACATGATTACTATAGGTCATCCAAGTCAAAGGTATTATAATTGAAAAGTGACATTGAACTAAAAGTGGCTAAAATCACTTTTAATCCAACTTGAGATAAAAATAGAACAGATGAGCTAAAATTAGAAGTCAACAAAGAATTAGGGTTTTAGATAGCCATAACAGAAGGTACAATGACCTAATTCATTATTATGCATATTTTGACTTGTAATTGAGGAGAAAGGCGCATCTCAGGAGAGGTAGCTCAGTGGATTCCAGGTGGAATACACCAGTGGTTTCTTTAGATGTTGAGAGACACACCCTAGTCACCGAGGAGATCACACAGGTCTTCCATTGGTCTTTAGTAGCAGCTCTATAGGATTCGGTAGAAGGGGCGCACTTGTTCAGGGAGAGGGCACAATTTCTGAGGAGGTTCAGTGGATCGACTTATCCCATCCACAGAGAGTTCATAGATTCCCCTATGACCCATTTTAGAGGCAGACTATATGCATATTTTTCCTAGTTTCTCATCATATTCTGATGGGGGAATCATCAGGGATGGATTTTTCGGACATTGGGAGTGAGACACTTGGGGAGGACACATTTAGGGTTCCTGAGTGATCATCAGATCAGATCTAGGGAAACCCTTCTGACCCATTTCACAGTAGTCTAGGGCGATCAATTTGAGACACATTTCAGTCGATTCTGACGGTGGAATCACTAGGGTGCAATTTTCCAATAGTAAAGGGGCGCATTCCCCCAGGGGGATCCACCCAGGTCCAAAAACACCAGCAGAGGGGTCGGTCATTCACCAGGATTGAGAGGAACAACAGGGCACATTGTTTGGGACAGTTTCTAGACTGATATGAGAGATCTAGCCATGAGGGGAAACTTTTAGGACTTGCAAAAGTTACCGCGTGAGCTGCCATAGCTTGCAGATCATCCATTGATCCCGTAGTGTCATCTATCATCGGGTATTATCATTTTAGTTTGCTTATTGTATTTTGGCTAATATCCATTTTGTCTTTGATCTAGCCGAGTGATTTATTTTATTGTCAGCCGCATTCTACATTGTACTCTAGATATATCATAATATATGATTTATAGTATTTTGTCTCATTTACCACCTGTATACTCAATATATATGATGTAAACAATTAATCATACACACACATTAGAAGAGTTTCCCAGACTAGCCAAGTCAAGAACATTACAGTCAAGCATGAGAAAGAATAACTTTTTATGAATGGAATGGAAGTGAAAAGGGAAAATGTAAAGTATTAAGCATGGTTAGGATATGAAACACGCTACCTTAACCGAATCCCTAGTAGTACAACCTGACTTGAGACCTGACAACACTTTTAAAGGATAATTATGTCCCTCATGGTACAATGAGGTAAATAGTAAAATCATTAATGTTACAAAGTGTTATTAGATCACACTTTAGTGTTTATGACATTCATAACTATATTATAAGCTATAACACCATGTCTAAGTATCAAACCCATACACAAGAACATAGCAAAGTAATTGAAGTGAACATACTAAACCAAAGTACCATGACCATGTGCAATCAAAGAAAAGTGTACCATCTGTAAGTGCATGTGTCATTTGAGATGTGAAAAGAATAATATGGTATACCATGGCCGAGTCATATGAAATTACTCATGAATGATGTGAGGCTAGATGATCATGTATCTGACGAAAGAGTTGGAAGAACAAGTTTGAATCAAAGGATATGAGCATAAGAGCTCATCCAAGCAGTAACACCACACCCCTGAAAGCGTGGATCTGGAAGTAGCTGCACCTGAGGGGGAAACATGACCATTATATTTTCCTATAAAATACATCTTTGCTGGGAAAAAAACTACAAGTGGAACTAGGCTTTAAAGAAGATAGCTTACTTTTTATTGGATTTCATTTCTATAGCTAGGGTTTTGAGGCCACAAACTTCTAAGGACTATAGCACACCGAATATTGATCGAAAACATAACATATAGTATATCAAATCAAACCCTAAAAAGATCTCTAATATTGGTTTGGTTGCAATCCGGGCACTCTGTTGAAATGATATATGATTTGCAATATTCATTGTTATCACAAAAAAACCCTAGAATAGATGATTTTAAATCAATAATATCTCCACTTTTGGACTCTGATTGGGATGATTTTTATTTTTGAGTTGGGTTGTTTTTCGAGAGAAAGGTAATGTGTTGATTTGAGAAAAACATTTTCTCCTACCCCACACCTACCTAGGGTTCTTTGGTATGATCCATCGAATAATATCCATGTCTTATCATAATCCGTGTTTGGTTCCTTTAGTTTTTTCTGAGGATTTTATTTTGGAGGTTTCCAACTCTCCCTAAAAGAAATCCTAATTTTATAAGCAACTTGAGTTGGAGCTCAATGAATTTTTTTTTATTCCTTGATAGCTAGATACCCTAGTTTACATAACATGGTAAAGCCTTAAAGTCTTTCTCAAATTTATCTCTGATACAAGAGTAATAAGAATCAACGAGGGATCTTTGTTCCCATTTCTTCCTTCCATATTATATTTGAAGATTTTTATTTCAAACTATTCTTAATTCATAAACTTATAGATGCAAATGTTATAATTTTTCTTCTCACCAATACAACTTATTTATCACTTGCAAGTCCCCTTTAGTTTCTAATTGATTACTCCATCATTTGCAATCCCTTATAGACATCATACTAAAGTGTATTAATGATACTAAAGTCTCGGGATGACCATCTTATCATGATACCCTTTAATTCCCCTTTTCCTAAGGATTGGAGTTGGGAATTAAGACCTTTGATGATGCATAGATTATGTTGAAATGGAAAGGAGATGGTCCACCCTAACCTCCTAGTGTCTATCCTCCACAACATGGATGATTTTAGGGGCTAAATTTCGCTCATGGGCTAAGTTTCCATGGTTTTTCCAAAAACAATATTCACTATTTTAAAAATGATTCGCCCAAATTTTATAGGATAAAATTATTTTACTTTAAAAATCGCCAAAATTTTATAAAAACTATATAAAATCCTTAGAAATTTGAATGTTTTTACAAAAATATTGCCAAACATTTATAGTTGGCAT
>ML834051.1:65605-75700 GCA_009831015.1 Picea engelmannii | reverse complement strand
TTCATGCATCAAACTTATGCCATACCAAGCATCATGAAGCAAAAGATACGTCAACAATAAAATAGAGAATCATGATCCAAATATCAATCATGTACCAAAATTTTCCCACCATGCACAACATCCATGTACAAAAAAATGTGCTCATCATGCACAACACCTATGTATATCAACCATGTACATCAACATCATGCAATGTGACAAAAGATATCATAAATGAAATGCATCAATCATATGCCTCTATCAACATGCCAACATGTGCATCTACCAATATTCCAACCATGTGTCATATCACTCATGATATGTCTCCATCATGAACCAAGTGCCACAATCATGTATCTTAAACAAATACCAATTGTTGTGCTCATCAAGTAATACCAAAAACATAGTATCATCAAGCATATTCCATATATGAGTGTACCAAAACATGTACACCACCATGCACCAATACCACAAAATTATGAATCCCATACATGTATGCCAAATCCTCCATAAAACATGTGCTAATCAACCTACTAGTAGGTGCCTCTACCAGTGTACTATAAACGTACCAATCATGCATCAACTATAGATCATCAATGATGTACAACATGATCCTCTCATCAACTCACCAACCACATGTCCCAATGTGTAGCCCATCCATATTCCAAATGCATGAATAAAGCTTTTCAACAAGTAAGCTTCCAATACATCATCAAGATATATCACATAACTAAGGTGTCATAACTTCACTATCATAACCAACATTGTTCTTCAACATAAAATGCATCAATCCATACTGATGGGTTAGTGCCATGCATCCATGATTTATTTTACATCATCACCTTACATAATCCAATATAGAATCATAAAAACCTACAACAAATAGTGTTATAACCTGTAATAAACCATGTTAGACCCTACATCACAGAGTTATACCATCACATCAAATTCAAATCCCTATGCATAGCCATTTCCCTTAGGCTTCACCACATATACGCGGCCTACTGCAAAGACAACCCGCATATGTATGCCACCTATACAAGGTCATCCTACTTATGTACACAACTGATACCACTATCACCCGCGTATGCATTAGTAGATGACACATTTGAACTTCCCTTCAGTCTTTGATTTTGTTCTGGCTGCTCTGTCTTCTTCGCCCACTTCTGTAGATGTCCCTGCTCCTTAGAACTTGAGCTATGAGCATCCATATTTTCAAATATGTCTCCCTTCCTTACTTCATTCCTTCTTCTAGCCATGCTATTTGAAGTCTTCATCATAGAATTTCTTCTTGTGTTCCAACACTCCTGGGATTTGTGGCCAAATACACTACAGTTGTAGCATCTCATGGTGTTACAGTGAACAACAATGTGTCCTACTTGATCACATCTCCAACACCTTATGGTGTTATGAAATCTTCCATTATCTCTTCTTTCATAAGATCTACATTCAAAAAATTTATGACCATATTCACTACATGAATAACAATGACCATGGAAAATACTTTCATACCTTTGCTTTGGTGTCCCAAATATAGATTCTAGATGTCTTGCTTTGTTCTTTTGATTTTTTCCTTGCCTTGTGTAGATGGTTTATTTTCAACATTGTCTTCCTTCTTTGATGGAATTAACTCATGCTTCTTTGCGGTGCTTTCTTCAACATGTGTAGCTTCTTCTTTGTATTAAAGTCCTGATTTATCACATGGTGATCTTTGACTTTCCAAGATCTCATTAAAGATTTGTGAGCTATTCAAGAATTTGTTTGACTTCTCTACCTTCTTCCTAAGGTCAAAAACTTCAGCTTCTGAATTATCACATGACTCTTCCTTTTCATTAATTTGATTCTTCAAAATTTCTTCTACCCTTTTGGCTTCTTCAATTTGGGTCTTGAGATTAATAATAGTTTCAAAACTTTTACTAATCTCATAATCTACCTTGATATCTTCTTTTTCATTCTTTAGTCTTTTGATCTCTTCTTCCTTTTCTTCTAATTGAGTCTTATTTCTATCTTCTTGTTCCTTGAGAATTACCTTTAATAAACTTCTCCTTTGACTTCTCCTATGAAACTTCTGTTAAAATTTCAGACCCCAACCCAGTTTTAGTCTCGCTGATTTTTCAGCCAAAGTTAAATGCCCAAACCCAGTTTCAGCACTGTTTCAACACAATTTCAGCATATAAAAACTTAGCAGAAAATAAACTTCAGAACTAAAACATGAGGATTCTGAACATCGTTTTCAATGTAGAAATAAAATATCAATAGTATGCAAAACTCAGAAAATTTAGACACAAGAATTTTCGGTCTAACTTCGACCTTGGAAAAACTCACAAGGGGAAAACCAGTGAGAGAGGGATTTTTATTATTATTGAGCTTCTGAGAAATTTCTTTTACAGCATATTCATCTTCAGAAATTTACACAAAATTATTTGGACTTTCTTTCGCAAAAAAAAATCCTTCTGAACAGTCCTGGAAAAAGCTCTTCGATTTCTGTCCTAGAAATTCGTACAACTGTACAACTATCCCAACAATTAATGCTGTATGGATTGTCTCGAAATTCATGCCAAAACTTTGCTATGACTGTATGAAAAACCCAACATGAATATCTCCTTGAAAACCATGCTGTACGACCCTCAAAATTCGTGCCAAATTGTATGGACTATACAGAAATACACTCAGAAATTAATTGTAGCAGTTACCTTGATTTCTGTGCCAATAAATGGTTGTACGACCTCTAGAAATCCATACCCTACGGTCTGCATTAATGGTTGTACCTTGTCTTGATATCCATGCTAGCTTGCTGCCTTGGGATGCATGCCCAACTCTGTAAATGTTGTCTTCTCAAGATTGACCTCTCTCTCTTGCTCTCTCAACAAGAGGATTGATGAACGACCCAAGAATGGGTGCGGCCTCTTTCCCTAGTAGACCTCATGAGGGAAGGTGAGGGGTTTTCTAATCTAACGATTGAGATTAGATTAGATGGGTGGCTAAGATTTGGTGTCTCTTCACTCACCCTCACTTTAGTTATAAAGTCACCTTTTAATTTGCATCTCACAAATTAATTGACTAGGACCCACATTAGGCACTTTCTCCCCCTTAGGCACCTAGGGAAGAGAAACACTTGCCTTGGTACTTTATTTAATTAAAAATTTAACACTCCCTCATACCGAGGTAAGTGTTACTCGCCACTCCAAGCTTGTCCCTGAAAAATACAAACTTGCCTCTGCCCAATGCCTTGGTGAGTATGTCTGCAACCTGCTCCTCTGTAGATATGTACTATAGCTCCACATCTCCTCTATGAACATAATCACAGATGAAGTGATACCGAATCTCGATATGTTTAGACCGGTCATGAAAATTTGGATTCTCTGAGAGTTTGAAACAACTCTGATTATCACAGTAAATCACAGTAGGCCTCAACTGCACATCGAACAATCCCACCAACATCTTGCGAAGCCAAAGGGCCTCATAACTAGCCTGACTAGCTGCAATATACTTAGCCTTTGCTGAACTCAAAGCCACTAACTTCTTCTTCTGACTCAACCAATACACAACTGCTGATCCCAATCCAAAGCAGCACCCTGAAGTGCTTTTCCTGTCACTGACACATCTTGCCCAATCTGAGTCTGTATAGCCAACCAAATGAACTCCATCTCCTCTATGATAGTCCAAACCATAATCTACCATACCACAAAGATACCTGAGCACATGTTTTGTTGCCACCCAGTGCACTCTCCTAGGCTCCACCATGAACTGACTGAGAGTGTTGACAAAAAAACAAATATCTGGCCTAGTATTGACCAAATACATCAATGACCTGATCAACTTGCAATACAAAGTGGAATCCACCAACTGTGACTCAGAAGAATGAAGCTTCTTTCAGTTGGTAATCATGGGAGTGGTCATGGGCCTGCTATCTCCCATCTGAAATCTACTCAGAATATCACACACATACTTCCTCTATTCTAGGAAGATGTGTCCAGGCTCTTGCCAAACCTCCAATCCCAAGAAGTAATGCATCAATCCAATGTCTGTCATCTCGAACTCTAAAGCAAGGCTCTCCTTGCAGTTGATGATGAGTCTCTCTGCCCCTGTAATAAAAATATCATCCACATAAAGCAGAAGAATGAGAGGATCCTCTCCAACCAAAATGAAGTATAGGTTGGGATCTGCCTCACTCTTCTCAAAACTCAACTGCTGAAAATAGGCATCTATCCTCGAATACCAAGCTTTGGGTGCTTGTTTCAGGCCATACAATGCCTTCTTCAGTCTACACACCTGAGACTCTCTCCCATGCACCTCAAAGCCCAATGGCTTCTCAATATACACCTCCTCCTCAATAAGAGCATTTAGAAATGCAGTCTTCACATCCATCTAGTGGATCTTCCAACCCATCTCTGCTGCAATGGAGATCACTACCCTAATCGAAGTGTATCTAGAAATCGACGCAAAGGTCTCATCATAGTCGACTCCCTCAACCTGTGAAAACCCCCAAGCCACAAATTGAGCTTTGTACTTCTCAATGCTTCCATCCACAACATGCTTTAGCTTGTAGAGCCACATGGAAGTCACCACTAACTTCCCCTCAGGTGTAGGAACAACTTCCCAGACATCGTTCTTCATGATGGAATTGTACTCTTCCATCATGGCATCTCTCCATACCTGTCTACTAGTGGCCTCCTCAAAAGTGGAAGGCTCAGACTCTCGAATACTTCTCACCATCACGATGTAGCTACACAACCTCTCGGGAGGTTTACTCTCCCTCACTACCTGCCTGGGATTCCCCACTGAACCTTGTGCCTCCCTCAAAGTGTCCTGAAGCCGCTTGGGATTCCTCCTCTCTGAAGTAGTGTCCTATGGAGGGGACTCTCCCTGTTGAACCCCATCTCCTGAAGACAATGATCCTGTAGTAGACCCTGAAGTACCTGATCTTGAAACCTGTGGATCGGTAGCCTGTGAACCTGAACTCTGTGGCCCTGTCACCTGTGAACCTGTAGTCACTGAAGCTGGTAGCCCTGAACTCTGTGTCACTGTAGTCTACTATGGGCTCACTTGAATCTGAGGTGAAGACTGCTCACCTCTCTCTATCCCTCTAGACTTCCTAAAGGCTTCGTTCTCCTCAAATCTGACATCCCTCCTCAAGACAGTCTTCCTCAAGGAGGGAAGGTAAATATGAAGAGCCTTTGAAGTCTCACTGTACCCAACAAATATACCTCTCTCTTCCATGGGCTCTATCTTTGTCCTCTTCTAATAAGGGACATATGAATAAGTGATGCACCCAAAAATACGAAAGTGCCCCACCTCAAGCTTCTTCCCAGAGAAAGCCTCCTCAGGAGTCATGCTCCCCACAACCTTGTAGCATGCCTCAGCCCATAGAAATAGTGGCATCCCCTGATCATGTAGCATGGCTCTCACAGTCACAACAATGGCCCTGTTCTTCCTCTCAGCAACACCATTCTGCTGCGGGTTGTAAGGAACAATCAACTCCCTCCCGATGCCCTCTCATGCACAAAAGTCCATGAACTCCTTGGAGGTATACTCACCCCCATTTTTCGATCTCAGGACTCTGATTTTCTTCCCTTTCTGTTTCTCCACAAGAGCTTTGAACTCTTGGAACTGATTGAAGACCTGTCCTTTGGTCTTAATGAAGAAAATCCAGGACTTCCAAGAGAAGTCATCAATGAATACAACATAGTATAGGGATCCAGTCAATGATGCCGAAGACATCGGGCCACATGCATCTGAATGTATAAGATCAAGTATCCCTGCTACTCTACTGTCACTGCTTGGAAAAGCAGTCTTGGTGTACTTTCCCAAGGTACACCCCTTGCACAACTCATGGTGCTCTGAACTAAAATCTGGAACTCTCGTCACCATCTCCCTCAGAACTCTCAAATCCCCATGGTGCAAATGTGCTATCCTCTTGTGCCATATCTCACATAGGTCACTGCTGCTGCTGGTAAAATGAATCAATGCTCTCACTGGCTGGAACAAAAACTTGTACAACCTCTCATGTCTAGTACCTAGTACCTATCACTTTGGCCGAAGTGATGCTATACCCTCTGGGGAAAAGGAGCACCTACCCATCATGGAATAAGATCTCATAGCCCTTCTCCTCAATAGTAGAAACTGATACTAAGTTCTTCTTCAAGCCTGGAACATAAAGAACCTCTGTCAAAGTCATGGGAGGCAAAGATTCCCTTCGAAATGATACGGTCCCACAACCAACAACCTTGACCTCCCGATCATCTCCAAGCACTACCTCTGCATCTCCACATTGAGTAAGATCTATCAAGTGCTCACAAACTGCTGTCATATGGCGAGAGGCACCACTGTCAATATACCAAGTATCGGGAGTAGTGGTCCTCGAGGAAAGACATGAAATCAAGGAAAATTCCTTGTCAAACTTGGTGGAAAACTCTTCCACCTCTGTTGAAGCTGCTGTTTGTTTCTTCTTCTTGTTTGGACACTGTCCTACTTAGTGTCCAAAATTATGGCAAGCAAAGCACTTGACTTTGCTCATGTCTTTCTTCCATTCACCCTTGGGCTTCTGTCCTCCCTTTGGACCCTTTCTGAACTTCTTCTTGCTAGTGGTAGCAAGAGCCACATTATCCTCCTTATGACCTGTAGATGAACTGCCATGTACATAACCTCTCTGGGTCTCCTCCTGTACAAAGTCATCCCAAAGACGTTCCCAATTGGGAAGCGTCTCCCTAGCAATAATTCCCTCCACAAAAACAACCCATTGTTTGGAAACACCATTCAATGTTGTTCTCACAAGATCACTATCAGCTATGGCTTCGCCCATAGCTCCAAGTTCATCCCTTACCCATGTCAATCTAGTAAGGTATGTGACCACATTTTCATTCTTGGTCATTTTTATGCTCTTTAGTTTTTCCCTCAAAACCATTTTCCGGTTCTCATTTGTACTCTGGTACAATTTAGTCAAAGAATCCCACATCTCATAGGCATGTGTCTTCCCCCTCAAGTGAGGAATCAAATGATCCTTGATGGCATCAAGAATAAATCTCTTATCCTTGATACTCTTCTTAGTATAGGTTGCAAGAAGAGTAGCATTAGTAGGTACCACAACAGGATGAGTAGTGGTATTCTCCACAATGTCCCACAACTCATTCTCTTGCAAAAACAAGATCATCCTCTCCTTCCAAGCACCAAAATTTGTTGCCCCATCAAGTCTGTCCTCAACCCTCAAACCAGTAGCCATGACCCTTTTTCTGCTGAAAATCACAAATTCAAAAATCTGCCCTGTGAAGTGTCTGCTGTCCCAACTTTCTGTCTACTGAAATCTCTACTTCCCTTCAACTCAGCTCTGATACCATGTTAAAATTTTAGACCCCAACCTAGTTTCAGTCTCGCTGATTTTTTAGCTAAAGTTAAATGCCCAAACCCAGTTTCAACATAGTTTCAACACTATTTCAGCATATAAAAACTTAGCAGAAAATAAACTTTAGAACTGAAACATGACGATTATGAACATCATTTTCAACGTAGAAATAAAATATCAGCAGTATGCAAAACTCAAAAAATTTAGACACAAGAATTTTCGTTCTAACTTCGACCCTGGAAAAATCCACAAGGGGAAAACCAGTGAGAGAGGGCTTTTTATTATTATTGAGCTTCTTAGAAATTTATTTTACAACATATTCATCTTCAAAAATTTACACAAACTTATTTGGACTTTCTTTCGCAAAAAAAAATCCTTCTGAACAGTCCTAGAAAATGCTCCTTGATTTCTATCCCAGAAATCCGTATAACTGTATGACTGTCCCAGCAATTAATGTTGTACAGAGTGTCTTGAAATTCATGCCAAAAATTTGCTAAGACTGTATGGAAAATCCAACATGAACAACTCCTTGAAAACCATGATGTACGACCCTCAAAATTCATGCCAGACTGTATGGACTGTACGAAAATACACTCAGAAATTAATTGCAGCAGTTACCTCAATTTCTGTGCCAATAAATGGCTGTATGACAGCCTTGGTATGCATGCCAAACTCCTCAGAAATTATTCTGTTGTCTCCCTCAATTTCTGTGCATGAAAAATGGTTGTGTGGCCTCTAGAAATCCGTATTGTACGGTTTTCATTAATGGCTGTACCTTGTCTTGATATCCGTGCTAGCTTGCTGCCTTGGGATGCATGCCCAGTGCTGCAAATGTTGTCTTCTCAAGCTCGACCTCTCTCTCTTGCTCTCTCAACAAGAGGATTGATGAACAACACAAGAATGGGTGCACCCTCTTGCCCTAGTTGACCTCATGAGGGAAGGTGAGGGGTTTTCTAATCTAATGGTTGAGATTATATTAGATGGGTGGCTGAGATTTGGTGTCTCTTCACTCACCCTCACTTTAGTCATAAAGTTACCTTTTAATTTGCATCTCACAAATTAATTGACTAGTACCCACATTAGGCACTTTCTCCCCCTTAGGCACCTAGGGAAGAGAAACACTTGCCTTGGTACTTTGTTTAATTAAAAATTTAACAACTTCTTAGTGTTATCCGAAAGATAGTTATAGTGTGTATAAAAATGATCACTTCTATATCTATATAAACCCTCTTCAACTTCTTTTTGAAGTTCTAATATATCTTCTTCTATTATTTCCATGGGATAATTTCCATCAAAATTTACACAAACCGTTTCTAGATCATCTTCTTCACTTGAGAAAAATTCAACATCATCACATTTTGAATCATTGCAATCAAGAGTCTTTGGAGACTCTTTGCCTTTATTTGAAGTATCTTCAAGATAATCCTTTTTGCCAAGATTATCACTTGATTCTTTGTCTTCATTTGAAATGTTTTCAAGATCACATTTATAAATAATACAATCAAGGGTTTTTGGATATTGTTTACCTTTGATAATCTTGATGGGGTGGTCTTCAATATCTTCATTCTCCTTCTTTCTTTGATATGTCTCCTCTAGCTTTAGCCATAGATACTTGGCAGAAGTGCATTGTTACATGCTTTCTTTGATAAGGCTTGAGAGTCCACTAAGAATGGTATTAAGAGCCAATGCATCATTCTTATTTCCTTCCCTTTGAGTTGCAAACTTTGACTTGTTCTTCAATGGAACTGATCCACCAATGGCTGCCTTCCAAATAGATGCTCCCATTGTCTTCAAATAGAATCTCATCTCTATTCTCCAGGTAGAATAGTTTTCCTCATCAAGGATTGGTATTTCATCATCCATTTGTGTGTCTATGGATCTCCTTCAAGATTTTTAAGTATTGTAGTGAAGGCCTTCTCTGATACCAATTGTTGGACACACTGACTACACTGAGAGGGGGAGGGGGGGGGGTGAACAGTGTAGGGCTCTTTTTCCCAAAACTCCTTAGTTAACAATCACCATTAACTCATTACTCATTGATGTCATTTATAACTAGTTAAATGTCAACACATATCAGCAACATATATCAACAATATATCATCAACAAGTCATCACCACAAGGAAAACAAATAACACAAGATGTATGTACAATTTTCTTTTTATTATGGACTACAATCCTTGGGGTTTTTCAGCAACAACTGAATAGAGTACAACTCTACAAGAGAACCAGCTCTATAATGAAATACTCAACTTACACCCTCATCACCAATTGATATGAGGCAACAATCTTCAACAAATATCAATCTGTACCATAAACAAGTGCATCAACCTGTGCCAAACAACCTGTAATCAATCTGTATCATAAACAAATGCATCAACCTGTGCCAAACAACTTGTAATCAACCTATACCATAAAAAAGTGCATCCAACCATGTAACAAGTATATACCAATCATGTTTCAACTACTCATCAATATGTACCAACATCATCAACTATACACCTATACACCTCATGTATGTGCCAACTCATCAACTGCTTGTCTCAACCATGACTAGTTTTGGATTAGTCAACAACCCTAACTTGAAATAATCATAACTTTGTACCTATAATGAAAAAAGATATGAAACTGATACATAATTTTCTTCAATGTTTTTTATGTAATTCCTCCAGGTTTCACTACTTGGAACCTCTCAGAAAAGGAGTTATAGAAAAAATAGCATACCTTGCTGAATTCTGGCTTATTCTAGAGAGCAAACTTGTAGAGCGTGCCCCACACA
>ML834051.1:43261-65505 GCA_009831015.1 Picea engelmannii | reverse complement strand
CTTCTCTTTATTATTTAAATAATCCACCTTGACTTTGTCATTTTACTTTATCATTTAAATAATGATTTATTCTTTTAGGTTACTTTGACTTCTTTGACCTTGGGGGCTTCAAGCCTTCATGTGGGGGTCCTTCATCTTCGTAAGGCCATAACTTTCAAACCATGAGGAGTTATGTGATATTCCACATACCATCGGAAATGGCATGACAATCACTATCCATATAGGATAGTTTCACCAAAATTTTCCTTGATCTTCATCTCATTATTCCACATACAAGCATGGGTCCTCCAACCATTCTTCTAGGATAACGCAATCTGCAAAGCATATTCCCATGAGGGATTTCACCATAAGGGGATCACTTTGGAGTTCATACATTTGTGAACCTTATCAATCATGATAAGAAAATAATGAGAGCATGGGTCCTCCAACCATTCTTCTAGGATAACTCAATCCACAAAGCGTCTTCCCATGAGGGATTTCACCATAAGCGGACCACTTTGGAGTTCATCCATTTGTGCACCTTATCAATCACGATAAGACAATAATGAGTCATATATAAATTTTTCCAACAATGCATCGTATACCAATGAAACCACATCAATCCATTTTCATCATGTATCAATGACAACTCATTGATCCATCTTCATCATATCAATGACAACTCATTGATCCATATTCATCTATGCATTCTCATCAAGGACAATACATATTACATTACATCAATAATCAATCAATCAATCCTTTGGCATCAATCAATCACTTGACATCAATCAATCAAGCCATTGGCATCAATGACAACGTGATCCAACAAGCACATCTTGTTGTACTTTCAGGGCTATTTTGAGGCACTAAACATTGTTTTTTTTGACTCGTCACAATCAGAATATAGATAAAGTTAGAGTATAATAGAGAAATGTGTAGTTCTCTGAAAGACCTTTTCAATATCCTATCACACATCTAAAATGGAGGTCGTATGCAAAAGTTATGACCCTAGGAAGTTGAGGTAGTAAATTACACCAACTTACCCATAGGGCCCACATGACTTTTGGCGTTTCACCTTCTAGGGTTAGGTTTTTGGATGTATAGGGTTTTGGTATTCATGAATAATATGAAAAGGGCCTATGGAGACTCATTGTAATGCATTCTTCTCAGACAGATACACATAGCAACCACATCTCTTTTGAGAGATAGCTACCACCGTTCGAGCAAGTTTCAGTTCTGCAGTTTTACAGTTTCACCCTATTTCATTATTTAATAGAAGATATTGTTCACTAAATATTTGTGTTATTCTTCCTATCTCCGTGTTTATGGTATTCACTCTACAATTAGTTCGTTCCGCTCCTAAATCTAGATCAAGTCCACTAGACAATTGTCTATGTCGTCTTCATCATATTCAAATATATCGTAAAATGTTTCAACTGATATCCCTTTAAATGTCTCAACTTGTTCGTCAAACTGTTGCTTTGTTAGGAACATTGAGTTGATAATTAATTTAGGGTATTATACTTCGTTAGTACCTTCATCTAGGTCTATCTTCATGAGCCTCTTGAAAAATTCTTCCCTTTTTAATATAGCTTGGCTGCATGCTTGAACAATATTATTCAAATTTTTAATCTTTTCATTCCAACACACATTCAACTGCTTTACCCGACTTGGGGAGGGTAGATCCTCCTCTCTTCTCCTTATTTCCATCATGTTAGAGACTTTGTTTCCAAATGGTAATACCACATCAATATAGAAACCTTCTTCATTCTTCAGGTTAGCTTGCAAATCATGGAAGGCGTGCACCCTCGAGCCAAAAGAAACAATGTTTTTCAAAACTTCCCATGCCTCTGTGAACAATGCCATTCTTTTCTTAATATTTCTTTATACATAGCTCTCGGTTGCTGTAAGTAGGATTCAAGATCCTTTCAATTTAACAGCAGGTGTGGTGGGTCTGACTATAAACAAAGGAATAGAAACAAGTGAAAGAGGCATTAAGGCATCTTCCAGTTACTTGATCCTTTCTTTCAACTTCGTGTTTTCTGCTTCTAGACCACCAATGGAATCATTGAGAGCATCCCCGGTTTCTCTATGAATTTTATAGATTTGGGAAGGCCACATATCTTTTAGGTCAACCTATGAACAATATTTTCCTTTCTTATTTTTCATATCACCTTTTTCAATAATCAATTTCTTAGATTCCTTGTCGGAGACAACGCTTTGGAAAGTGAACGAGTCTTCTTCACTGAAATTCTCATTCTCAATGATCTCTAGTGATGAATTTTGATGGGTCGTGTTTCTTGGCTGATCAATTGTGGGTGTTGGCATAGGGGCAGACCCCGGGTTCAATGCTACAACAATGCACCAACAAAGCCCTAACTACCAGCCCTTTCGACAACACCTGCGAAGAAGATGAAGTCTCACCCGAGGTAGAGGCAGGGGTGGTTGCAAGAATCAGGTGTCTGCAACCTTAGCTGGGACACATATATGTGATTATATCACTTACATAGCAATTAACATCGATCATTCATTACTATTAAATCACTATTCTACTTCGCAGATAGCACAGAGAATCGTAGCATTCACTTAGGTCTAATATGTATTTAAGCACTTAGCAGTAAAATAGATTGAATTTGGTACATCAAGCACAAATCATATTCCTACATATCAGATTTGACATTCATACACATTATTAGCACTAAGCACAAGTAGATCCCTCTAATCATCTCAAAGCACTTAGAAAAAGAAGATATAAACACATCAAGCCAAAGCACAAAGCATAACATACAATATTTACGTGGTTCACCCCCACCCTGGGGATAAGTCCACCAACTCTTCTTCTTTATTATCTTCTTCAATCAATCTGTTACAACATAGAGCCTCAAAAACTTACTCCGCATGGGATAGGAGATCTGCGCAGGTCGCCAGATCCTCCTTTCCTAAGTAGATCTCGGCACACATCCTTTCACAATCTCTTACAATGACTTGCACTTAGCTTTGCAAGTCTCACACAATATGCACAGAGCCAAATCACATAGATCTCCTTTGCACATAGGAATTACTAACTTTTATCACATAGATGCACTACTAATTCTATCTAGCCTAGGAATCTATTTATATACAAAATAGGCCTAAACATGGTTAAACCCATGGGCCAACATCCCTTTCCCATTACATATTCCCCAAAACCTGAAAAGAGGCCCAAAAGGGGGCCCGAGATCCCGTGATCTCTGTTTCATCTTGCACTCCTCCTTCGACAGGCTGTCTAAGTCCCAAAATAGGTCAACATGACCAAGAAACTCCCAAAACTTGGTCAAGGGCCAGCAGGCCCCCAACACTCACCCGTGATTCATCCCGAGTCACTCTGGTCTAACCAATTCTACCTTGAATGCCTCGAGCTTGGCCCAAGCTGCTTTGACTTGCTGCTTTGATGTGGAATCTTGCTCGGTGAACTCCTAGATTATTGCATCGTTCACCGATCCTTCCAGGCGTTGTTCTGCTGTCAGGATGACTTGGTCTAGCTCTACTCCTTGGCTCTTGACCTCTGTAAACAACAAACATGCCTTGTCTTGCATAGGTTGAAGTCATTGAGTTACTTCCATTACCTTACTCTAGATCATGTGGATGTGCTGTTGGGCAGTGCACTACTCATGAGACTTCTTCATTCTTTCCACCGGTGACAAGGCCTTCAGCTACGATTTTATCATTTTGGCTTGGTACTTCGAATCCTAGAGCTGGGACTCCAATTTATGTAACTCTAGGTTCTTGGTCAGGTTCTCATATGTCTGGGTGTTGCGGTTACTTAAATTCTTTCATTCCAGGGCAAGAGCTTTCAGTCTGTCAACTGCACTGCAGGCAATTTCTTCTCGTTGACCCCTTATATCCTGTGGGGTTTATGGTATAACGTGGAGTTCTAGATCTACAATGCACTGCTGGAGCTTCTGGATCACCTCTTCGAGTTATGCCACCTACTGTGGAACTCATTCTTCGGTCTATACTTCGACGATTGTCACAGAGCGAAGTGCTCTGTTGACCCTTTCCTTAACTTCAAGTTGCTCAGCGAGCAACTATCCTTTTCTTTTCTTATCTCTTCTTTCTCTTCATCAAACTTCTCTTGCATAGAAAGCTTCTCTTGTTCTGCATTACTGCACTGTTATAGCAGAGCTCCTTGTGCTTGCACCAAATCTTGGGTGGCTTGTGTTGTTTCCTCTCGTGCTCGTCGAAGGTGAGTTTCGACCGTATCAAAAATTCAATGGAGTTGAGCTGGCTCATCTCCCAGTTCTGATGTTCCTACTGGTAGAAGCGCAGTGGAAACTGGGCGGCTGGATTGTAGTGCTCGCTGCACTTCTTGAAATTTGACCTTGATCTGACTAAACATCTCCTCCTGCTTGGCTTCCTGCTTCTTTTCTATCTCCAATGAAGCACCATTCAGTGCAATGATGATGAAGTCAAATTCATTCAAGGTTAGGGTGGTCTCAAACTTGGTTCTAGTTGCTTTGATTTTCTTCCTTGAAGAATGTTTCGAAGGGGAAACCTTCCTTTTCTTTGAGGGATCATCTTCGTCTCTTGGTAGGTGACCTTGTCTTTCTTCTGTTCAACTTTGATGCCATCTATCTCTCTGCCATCACCTCCATGCTCAAGTGAGGTAGAAGGAGTCTATGCTGAAGTGCTGTGGACTTTCTGGGCTTCTTCATTCTTCTTGGTCTTGCTCTGTCCAGGTGTATCGTGCATGAATTCTATACTATCAACATCAGAGAGGTCCCCGGGGTCAGCTGGGATAAGGAGGTCCACCGAACACTCCTTAGTAATCTCTTCTAAGTCTTCCTCTATTAGTTTGTAGTAGGACTGCAACTATTGGTGATGCTCATCAGTGCATGGTGTGATGTAGATGAAGTGGCGGTTCGCACTGAATTTCATCAATGGCCTAAATCTGTGAAGTGTGTTCGGGGTGATGCGAGGTGTAGCCTGGATTTCGATCTTCAGTTGGTTGTAATAAGTGTGGAAGATGAAATTGGATTTCCACTGCTTGTTCTTGTCACTAGAATACCACAGTGTACTAAACTTCACAACCAGTGGTTCAAAGGGCTCGACATCCGGGAAGGTTTCACCTTTCGACATCTCCCATGCGATGAAAGAGATTAATATGGGAAACCAGCTAAAATGGAACTCATACCCTTGGTCCCGCGCTTCCCTGTAGTCTAGTTCTAGCTGGTTCACCAAGTATTTGGTCCAATTCATATGTAGGCTCTTTTCACACTTCCCTACGAGGTCTACTACAAATCCAGTCACTTGGGTCGGTCGGTTCTTGTGAACTATCTTGCCTACGATCAACTGATAGGAAAGGCACACTGCGTCGCTCTGGATAGAATCTACCTTGTAGCCTCATGTTCCCTTATCCACATCACCATAAGTATCCTTTATCCTCTGGGAAAGGGCATGATCTACGGTCTTTCCGAGATAAAAATCCTGTGGGTCGGGGCTCTGCATGCTTAACCCTATGATCCGATTGATCAAAGTTGGATCCACTATGATGCGGTGGTTCAACCATAAGTATCCTCCATGATAGCAAGACAACAACAACTTGACGCACACGTTCACTTCTTGATGCCTCCCTAATTGAGGAATCTTCATTACATTAAGTAGGGTTGACTGTGTGAGGTTCTGGGTCCATGATTGAGCGATAATCTTGGAGTTCTTTCCTTTGGTTCATGTCAGATATTTATGAGGGGAGAGCATATTGTAAACCTTTCTGTTGCCGAGGTTGAAGTCACTAAACTTCAATGTGGTGAGCTTATCCTGGTTGGCATGAGCTATCTGCACTTCTTTTGGAAGGTACACAATGATCAAAGCATACTCAAATTCATGGGGTACACTGTCACAAGTGATGGCACCGCTCAGAGGTGGTAGATAAGCAGGTAGAGTGCTCAGAATCAGCTTAGCATTCATGATATCATCTCTATGCTTAGTTCTCTTTTCATTGGTTGGCTGGGATGGGACGACTTGCGTAGTTGAGGGGGAGGCTTGCAATCCTCACATCGATGATGCCTGTACACCTGTAGATAGTCCTCTCCCTGACATGGTTCTTTTAGTCATTAAGTCGATCAAAAATTTTGTTGCAGTTGCTTCTTCGACGGTGAGCTCTGCAGACATACACACTCAGGATGGATATCTCAAGTTCTCAAAGTAATGTGGGCACTACAATAGGGTATAATGTAAAGGCACAGTGATCACTAGGTAATCTTAATCAAGGCTGCGAACTCAAATTCTCAATTAGCAAAAGTGTTCGCGTTGCATGGCGCAGCGAGATAAATAGACAACTCTATAACAAATCGCTTGCAATGGATATGAAGGCTTCATTAACTCCGTTCTTTCCATTATAGCATGGTCCAATGGTTTGATGATGAACCTTTATTTCCATTCTGTCCATTTAGAGCAGAAGTTGAATGGATATATCGGTCCCAACGACTATATTGCTTCGTCATGGTGAAGTTCCATATGTCACTGTTCTGATATCCCGACGAAGCTCAAATTCTATAATTTTTATTTTTGCAAGGTCTCCTCTAGAACCTCCTGTAATATTTCAGTATTAGCCCTTTTCTTTCTTAACTTTCTATCCTTCTTTCCAGTGATCTTCGTCTCGGTAATGATTTTCTCATTTTGACTCTTTTCTTCTTTGGTCTTAGTTACTTCGCGCTGTTGAAATTATTTCCTAGGGTTCCTGGATAATACTTCTTCTGTGTCTGGGATAGGTAATTCAATCTCTTGAGGATCCTCTAGTGTTCTCTTAGATTTGACATCCAGGATTCTAGTATTAAATATGTGTGATATTCTCTCCTGTTCCTTAATCAAGTGCGCGATCCTTCTGGTCATAAAGTCTTTTAACTCTTGCTTCTTCTTTTCCAAAACTTCTTTGTCTTCCTTTCGACTGGATTGATCGCTATCAATCCAAGGTTTTCCTATCAACATGGTGAATAGGGCACTATCTTCAACAAATTTAATAATCTCAAAGTCTTCTTCTGTCGAAGTTCCATTGACAGTCATAGGTATCCGAGCGAGCCTTCCACATATGTTTACTAGCTTTCCTTTGAATAAACCTATTCCTCCTAGGGAAGGGATCATAGTAGACCTTCCTATAGCTTCCCAGGTTATCTCTGGCATAATATTCATCTGTGTTTCCTCATCCATAATACAGTCAATGTTGAAGTCTCCTATTCTTGCTTTGATGCATTCCTTCTCTTTGAATATCTCTGATAAGCTAACATGTCATTGGTCATTTAGGGTTTCTATCATTTGTAGCAATACTTTCTTTGATTCTTTCTAGGGTTCTACCTTTTCTGGATCTACCTTAGGGTTTTATTGATTCAAATTCATTCCTTCAAGCTTAACGATCATTCTAGGGAAATCCAACACTTCATGGTCCATAGCCTTACAACAAAGACAACTAGGTCTTCCACCAGGGCATTCCTTAGCAAGATGTCCTGGTCTTCTGCAACTATAACATAGGGCTAATCCTCTCTTCCTTTTAAATGATCCCTAGCTTCTTCTGTACTATGCACTAGGATCGTATGAGCTAACCTGAAACAAATTCTTTCTAGGATCCTGCATCCATTTGTTAGTCCAAACATATTTTCTATGCATAGGTATAACATATCTTTCATTATTCTTCTCATATCTATTCATAACAAATATTTTTTCATCTATCAATGCCCTAGTTTTTAAGCTAGGACAAAATCTATCAAACATACCTAGATTCATACTCTAGAAAATTTTTTTTTCCACTTATCTTACTTTTACAGAGCACAAAGCTTTCAGATCTAGGAATTTTTAACTATTCTTACCTTTATCAGAGCACAGAGCTTGCAGATCTTACCTCTTTTAATCAGAAGTTTCCACTTTTACCTTTCTTGGAGCACAAATATTTCAGATCTTGCTTCCTTTCTTCATATCCAACCTCCTTTCTTCAGATTGGGCTTCTTTCCTTCAGATCTGGCCTTCTCTCTTTAGCACAGAGCTTCACAGGTCAAGTAAAATATTGCGCACTAGGGAACATATCTATGCACAGAGCTTTCACAATTTCAAAATGAATCTTTGCACATAGCTTCCTCTTTCTCAGTTCCCAAAAATCACAGTTTCAGTCCCGGCAGAACCATTTGTTGGCACAGGGGCAGACCCAGGGTTCAACGCTACAACAACGCACCAACAAAGCCCTAACTATTGGCCCTTTTGGCAACACCTGTGAAGCAGATGAAGTCTCACCCGAGGTAGAGGCAGGGGTGGTTGCAAGACTCATGTGTCTGCAAACTTAGCTGAGACACATATATGTGATTATATCACTTACAGAGCACTTATCATTGATCATTCATTACTATTCAATCACTATTCTACTTTGCAGATAGCACAGAGCATCGTAGCATTCACTTAGGTCTAATATGTATTTAAGCACTTAGCAACAATAAAATAGATCAGATCTGGTAGATCAAGCACACAACATATTCCTACATATCAGATTTGACATTCATACACATTATTATCACTAAGCACAAGAATATCCCTCTAATCTTCTCAAAGCACTTAGCAAAAGAAGATATAAACACATCAAGCCAAAGCACAAATCATAACACATAGTATTTACGTGGTTCACCCCCACCCTGGGGATACGTCCACCAACTCTTCTTATTTATTAGCTTCTTCAATCAATTTGTTACAACACAGAGCCTCAAAACCTTACTCCGTGTAGGACAGGAGATCTGTGCAGCTCGCCAGATCCTCCTTCCCCGAGTATATATCAGCACATAACCTTTCACAATCTCTTACAATGACTTGCACTTAGCTCTGCAAGTCTCACGTAGTATGTATAGAGCCAAATCACACAAATTTCCTTTGCAGATAGCAATTACTACCTTTGATCACATAGATTCACTACTACTTCTATCTAGCCTCGGCATCTATTTATATACAAAATAGGTGGCCTAAACATGGTTAAACCCATGGGCAGACATCCCTTTCCCGTTACATATTCCCAAAACCCCAAAAAGAGGCCCAAAAGGGGGCCCGAGATCCCGTGATCTCCACTTCGTCTTGTGCTCCTCCTTTGACAGGCTGTCAAAGTCCCAAAATAGGTCAACATGACCAAAAAACTCCCAAAACTTGGTCAAGGGCCAATAGTGGGAAACATTTTCTCAATATCCTCCTCGAGCTCCATGTCTTTGAGATAGAATCTGTTGATGTCATTTTCTATGAGGTTTTCTTCTTCTTCTTTCACAACATTCTTCCTCTTTTTGCTCAAAGGGAGGTTGTGTGAGCTCTCAATTTTTGTGGAGGGGGGATTCTTCTCTCCTCTGCCGCTTGAACTACTCTTGGTAACTTTCCTAGTTGGGTGGGCCATTGGATAATTGCTTCGATATGTGTTAATTTTCGGAGTAACAACTAGAGACTTGGATCTCTTCTCACTGTGACCCTTTCCTTTTTTCTTGTAAAACTCGTTAGTACTAAGTACTGTTTCCAAGTAACCGACATTGTGTGTAGGAGCGCCTAGGTTGTTGTATTCTTCTTCACTCAAAATAGTATGAATGAATGAGCTGTTGAATTCTATTGACATCATATGTTCCACAAATATTTTATTAGGGTCAAAACCCTTTATATTTTCAGCATATTTCAGACTTACATTGTGGAAGTGATTCACAAACTCATCAATTTTGTTTATATTTTTGAATATGAAGTCTCCAATTTTCCAAGGCAAGGGGATGAATTGTTTTTTCCATTTTTCATGGAAAAAGTGCAGCCATAAATTGTATTGCCTTTCCACTTTTGTAATAAACAATTTATTAGATACATGGTATGGAAGGAAAGAGGGATTTTCCTTATAAAAAAACTATCCTGATAACACTGTGATTTTCCATATTCTCTAACGTTCCCTTTTTCTCCAAGAATTTACTAGCCTGGTATGATATCCCGGGGGTAGTTTTACCAAACAACAGTCCTTTGAAAACTAAAACAAAATCACTGTAAACTTCGTAAAAATGAAAACAAGTCTTTTGTCTCCACAATGCTTGATACCATAAGGTAGTTGGATCAATTTCACAGTTCACCCTCTTACAGATAGTCAATTTTGGAAACTGACAACAATATACTATCACAAATACCAAATAAGAAGCCATAAGGAACTTCTTGTCCCTTTTGTAATGTGACAATTGGGAGTAGATTTCAATGGAAATCAATTTTCCCCAATCGAATATAGCTTTCTATTTAACTGTAAAATATAAAATTTAAAGAATTATGCGAGAAATGATGGCGGTGCTTTCTTGACCTGTCAACTTGGTGAACAACCAAGCGATTTCCCGAAAGGGGTTTTTAAAATAGCCGACCCGAGTCCTAGTAATGACTTCTGGAACAACCACAAGATTCTCCAAGAACTCAGGTAAGATATCTAGGGCATTTCCATGTTTGTTTTTCAAAAAATTTCTGCAATCCTCTCCTTTGAAGGAAAGTGTTGGCTCAAGGAGATTCAACATCTTTCGAAACATTTTTAGTGAAAGAGAGATGGGGAAATGATTTTGAAGTTGTATAATTCACTTACTCATTACGTATTTCTCAACGCACCATGCAACTGGTTCTTTGCAGTCAAATACCTCATGGACATACCCTGCGTGAGTGATTCCAGATGTATAGATTATATCTTTATGTGTAGGAGGAGTGTTATAACCCTAAATTGCACCACACATGCTTACCTGGAATCAGACCATCTCATATCCCTTCTTTTCCAAAGCACTGCTGAACAACTCTTTAAAAAACCTCTTTTATAAAGGCCCACGCACCCTACTCCATTACTGCACGCATGTACACGCTAGCTGACCTAAAACAACCTGCGTGGACCGACAAAAGCAAAAAAAAAGGAAAGTTGCCGATGGAACACAAAAGATATGGGTGAGTTAACTGAAACTCCCGACCATGCATGGCCGAGGGTTCGTCCAAATACCTAGCTCCTTCTAGCCTATAAAGGAAGGGGTAGGGGTCCCATTTGGAAAAGAAAAAATATAGCAGAGAAACTCTGCCCATTTGCATATTCACATTGTCCCAACCCTTTAGCCATCCTCGTGCCAGAAGAGATACCAAGCAAAGAATTTGGAGGACAGTTGAAGAGGAGCCCAGGATCAGGTTCACGGAGTGGTGGCCGGTCTCGACTTTTTGTAAGTTGACTCATTAAAAGTAATAAAGAAAATGCTTTTACCGTCCCAATTCATCAGTTATTCATAATTTGCTAAGTACATGTTTGAATCTCTAACCTATTAGTCTATAGGTAAGATGCATGTGTAGTTGTTTCTTATCTTGTATGCAGGTCAACGTTGGAAAGTAGAACTGCGAACAAGTGATCGAGTGCGACAAGGGATCGACATCAAATGCCTGGAACCAGGTAGGTTGATCTAGCCATGTTTTACTAAAAATAAATAAGATTTAGGTTTGGGGACGAAGGTAGAAAGTAGATTTTCTCTTGGTCATATCTGCATGCAAAGCATAACCCTATTTGCTATTCCATAAGGATATTTCCCTCACAACAGAATTGGCGACCATACTGGGGAAGTCTCTAGGGTTCTTGGAATTTTATTTTTTGGGTAGTTTTTAGAAAAAGGTTGGTTTTTCTTGTTTTTTTTTTTTTAGTTTTTGTTAAGTCTGAGCTAGCAGAGAGTTTGGTTTTCCATACTAGCTTTCTCTGAATTGCTTGACTATGTTTTTTCAGGACCCACAGAGGTACACACGACCTACATAAGGTCTTCACGTGTGTACTCACGCCCTACTCTCTTATAGCGCGCGTGTGAACGCTAGCTAAAGAAGTAGCAGTAGCGTGTAGAGTTCAGAGAATTTTTGAGGCACTCATCCTCTTCCTTGTCAGAATCATACATTTTCAGGGGTTTTCTAGAATTCTATCTGAGTCTTGGTTGTTTGCAGTCTTATCTCAGATTATTTTTCTTTATAAATTTTTCCTTACATTGTTTTCTTTTTCTGTTAAAAAGAGTGTCCAAGCCTTCAATGGATCCTGGTTATCAATATCAGTGGTCTCTTCCTGGTTTGAGCTGTCTATTTTTTATTTTTTCTCAGAGTTTAGAGATACACATGGCCTGTAAAAGGTCAGCCCACGTGTACACACCCTCTATCTCTATACAACCCACGTGTACACGCCCTCTGTCTCTATATAGCCCGTGTTCACACGCTTGCTATTGGATTATCAGTAGCGTGCTTGTGCAGGATAGTTTTTGTTGAGGGTAAGGTATCCATCCTTCCCCTTGATGAGAATTATACCTCTCAGGTATTTGAATCTCTGTCTTAGCAGTCAATAGCTTAGGATTAATCTTACCCTTAGATTTCTTTTTCTCATTTAAAAAGTTGTCATAAAAAAAATAAAAAAAAATAAAAAAAATAAAAAAAATTAGGGTTTTTAGACAAGTGTGAGAATCATTTTTTAAGTTGCTAGTGTGTGATTTTGGAAGTATTTTTTGTGATTTGCGATTAGGCTAGAATTTTTTTTCTTGGTTTTTTCTTGTTGGTATTTTTCCTTTTTGCTTTATCAAGCATTTAAATAATTTTTTTTTTCTTTTCATTTTCTTGTTTGGTTGAAGAGTGTGTTTTTGCATTATTAGCCAGGGAAAAGATGTTATTTCATAAGTTTTTGCAGTTTACTTAGATCATAAGTATCTTGTAGTCAAGTGAAATTTCTTTTGAGTTTGCTGCCCAAAATCTTAGAAAAGTTTTTTTTTTTTTTTTTGAAAAGTTGTTGAAATTTTGCATTAAGTAAAAGTTTTTTGTTTCCAGCTTTTTTATTCATTTTTGCTTTCGTCTATTACACATCATCAATTTCAATTTCATACCCCTTGACATAAGACAAAGCCATAAAATTAACGCTAAATCTAAAATTTATTAGACTTTTATGTTTGTAGGTTTAACCAACTAGTTTAGGATTAGGGCCTTGGATTAGGTTGGAGAGGAAACTCTTCAAGGCCATTTAAAATCAAACATTGGAGTATGAGTTAGGGAGTGTCTAAGTCTAGTATCGTGGAAGTTATCTGGGACCCCCCTCTAACACAGGGGATAAACACGAGGTCGCATGTGGAAAGGTAGCAGAAATAACCCCTCCAAAGCTGGACCAATCGTAGTGGAGAACACATATAGAGGGCTTGTTTTGGGATTCTATCGATTGCATTTGCCATGGGGCTTCATGGGTCTTGAATCCATTCAAGGTACTTAGTTGTCTTCTGGACCAATTGCTTTTGATACCCTTGATAGGTTTCAGGCTCGATACCCTGCTCATTGTAGTCTACCCGACTTTCGACTATACTCGCCTGGTGACTGTTCACGCGCTGGCAACCTAGTTGCCTATCTTTTTTAGGGACATACATAGGTGACTATGGGGGTATACCATGGTACCTTGTAAGAACATCGGGCCATGATTTGCAGAGTATACCCAGAGGGTGATTTCGTGTTCGAGTTGCACTTGCACCGATAAGTTTCTCTAGTGTTGGTTGTTGTAACTGTTCTTCTAATTAATTTAATGGTTGCTTGTCTTATCTTCTAGGGACTTTTTTTAGTGTGTGTTGCTTTTGAACATTTAGACTACCCTAGAGTGTATTTGATCTTCTCACACAGTGGAGGATCATGAGCTCCACCGGTCACAAAGGCTTCTTGGCCTACCACTAGTTACACTGGAGCCACCCCCGCCCCCATTAAGGCAAAAGCTAGACCAACAAGGGTCTTTTGAAGGAATCGGGTTAGAAGCAATTGTGCCCGACCAACATCTGGAGGAATCAACCATTTTGGACCTTGGATAAAACACTCTTGGCCCAGTTGAAACCCCAACCACTGAGTTCTTGGCACCTTTCATTGTACCAATTCACTTTTATGAGTGCTAGACAGTGTTGCACACAACAATGGAAACAAATTCTGTTACTCCTTCTGGGAATTCTTCAATTCCCACTACGGTTGTCACCACAGGAGAGTTTTCACCTCCTAACCCACCATCACCAGTCCAATCCACCATGGTCTCGACTTCCTCTACATCTCACAATGGTCCGATCCCATCTTTGGTGGTGGCCACAACCCCTTTCACACCAAGTGCGATAGGCCCTCCATTCTCATACGAGATTCCTAGTTCGGGTACAAGTCCTGTACTTTCCTACTCCACTTTACAGACTTTAGGTCTGGGGGTAGGGAGCTCTAGTGCTCCTGTGCAAGGTCACATGGGGGGCAATCCTACTCCTTTTAATGCTTTTCCTTATGGAGGGGGTCATATACCTCCTTTGTCCCCTTCACTCGGTGGATCGCATCAACAGTCCACTGGGCAACCTACACACCATAGTTTATTTGGAGCAAGGAGTCAAGGACCACCTTCGCATAGTATGCCGGCAGGTTTGACACAGTTTTCTTTGGCCGAAATGTTTGGTAACAATGCCTTCTCATCAGTTGCCTTCTCAACTGGGGGCAATCCTAGTTTTGGACAATCTATTCATGTGCAGGGTACTATTCCTGCACAGGGGGAAAACCCAGGAACTTCTTTTGCATCAGGGCCTTGGAATTCTTGGCAGGGATCCGTTCCCTCATCCAGAATGCTGATCTGGGGTAATTATTTCCACAATCAATGGAACCCCAGACAAACTACTATGCCTATCCCCATGAGGCTGACATGGGGCAACCCTTCCTAGAGTCCTTAGAATATAATGCATGCCCAACAATCTATGTCCTATTTGGGAAATCAATGATGTCACCACATATGCAAAATCCATACACTGGCCAGGGCAATGGTTTCTACCAGAATTTGGGCCAGCAACCAAACTTTTCCTGGCAACCTAGTGCCAGTCAAACACCAAGCCCCTTTTTCCCAGGTTATCACTAACAACCCAAACTACCTTTCCTGGCGACTTTACACTTGCTAGATTTGACAAGGTTGTTGAATGACCCTATTTGTCATGATCTGCATTGGCCTCCTATGCCGACGAAGTTGCCTTCTTAAATTCCAAAGTTCGAAGCCAAGCCTAATGAAGATCCAGGAGATGATGTGACTACCTTCCATCTTTGGTGCTCATCTAACTCATCGAAAGACGATTCCATACAGTTGCGATTGTTTCAATGTACTCTCATTGGGAGTGCCGTGAAATGGTACATTGAGCTCAATCTCTCAAGATACTCTTCCTTCAATGAGCTGGCAATGGCTTTCCTAAACCATTTCCAGTTACCTATGAGATATGACGCTGGCACAGAGCTGCTGGCCAATTTTGAACAGACGACAACGGACCATAGCTCTGATCACCTCCGAGAATGGAGACGCCAGAAGAGTCTAATTATGGTGCCAGTCCCACCAACATTCCTTCTTGAGTGGTTCCTTAAGTCTTTGGTCCTGCAGTTATCCAAAGACGTCACAATGTTGGGAGTATTCTCTGAAGAAGATGCCATCATGATAGCTCAACAATTTGAGCTCATCTATTCTCAGTCTGGTTTATTATACAACATTTTTCCAGATGCGCCACGTTCAATCCTTGATAAAACTAGACAGAGAGCTGGATCACATGCCAATGGTATTGTTGGTTCAGCACAAACAAAGCCCGTTGAGTAATTGACGAAGTAGTTGCAGTAGTTATCTATACAACACACAGTGGCCAACCAAACTACTAAATTGGCTTCTCCCCCTACCAAAACATCGGATGTACACACAGTGCAATCAACTAACCCAAAGGCCACCCAACATTATCGGTGGGGATAAAAAACCCACCGATAATTATGGTGGGGACAACATTGAGAAACAGAAGGTGAGGTATCCATGCAACTTGTGTGTGGAAGGCCACCCGACCCATCTATGTCCTCGACTTGCAGAAGCCCAAAAATTTGTGATGCAACAGCAACCTGTTGTGTTAACCAATCCATTTCAACATGGACAAAATCTAACTCAAGCCTCTGCAAGCATAAAAGGGGGCAGACAAGAACGCTGTCCACCTACGAAAAACCCTGCGTCTGCGAATGTATATATGGTGAGGGGTTATGCTTTTATATTGACTAGAGTGCATGACTATAGTAAACTGAGCACTTATGAAAAGGGTAAAGAAGCTAAAATCCCATATCTTCTTCTAGAGATTGAGAAGATGTTGGGTAAAACAATGACACGCATTCCCAAAGGTGCATTCAAAAAATATTCTCATAACCCAAATGCAAGGGCTTCCCATAGCTACTTTGTGGTGGAAGATTTATCACAAACCCCTTGTGCGATGTCCACTTTGGAGGTCCTCCAAAGCTGCCCTTCCCAGAGGAAAGCCTTGTTAATCACTTTAGGATCTATCGAGACTTGTAATCCAGGTACAATTATGCTGGATACAACCAACTTAAAACCTCGTCTTCCTTACCACATAGTGTTTCAGATAGTAGTGACTTATCCCATGAAAATTTTTACTCGGAATATCTTCCGCACGGTGGTTGATGAGGGTGCTTAGACATGCGTGATGTCGTTGGCATTTTGGAAGGCTGTTGGCCAACCCATTTTGTCTCCGTCACGTACTCTCCTCACTTCTTTCGATGATTGTTCATTCCGACGACATGGTATCGTTCCTTCTTTCCCCATGCAGTTAGGAGGGAAGACCATGTGTGTCGAAGTAGTGGTAGTTGATGCTCACCTCGAATATAACCTCTTGTTGGGAAGGAGTTGGACTTGTTCCATGCAAGATGTGGTTGCTACAGTTTTCTGGGTCTTTTTATTTCCACACGAAGGCCGAATAGTGACCATCGATCAATTGTCCTTCTCTCGACCTGACCCTACTTTGGGGGCATCCACGATCCCGATGATTGATAATCCTGAACTAGGTGTCGTCAACGTAGGGGTTGGTTTGTGCCCATATTTGATGGGTACCTTTGATTACCCACCCCCTCAAGGTGATATCAAGTTTATATCCAATCAACATAAGGTTGGAATTTTTCAAGTTTCGTCATTTCGCATGACTTACTTTGATGATCTGTGGACACTTCCTTCCCCATCGGCCATGACGGATGGGATAGGGAATCCGGGCATGTCCATTCCCTTGTCTGCATATAAAGTAGCATACTCCTTAGTCCAACAAAATTCATCCCATAATGATCCAGCTCCTGCACAAGAGTTAGATCCATTTCTAGAGCCTATTTGGGCTCAGGGTTCTCTCACTCACATCGATTCACTAGACTTAGTCTTGCCCTCTGATGAAGCAATAATTGAAGAAATGACTAGTCCAGATAAACCCTGGGAAGATCTTCATCACAGCTAATACTTCCTCCCAGAGTTTAGTCGAATTGAAGTGGGAGAATTCACCGTGACTATGATGGGAGAACGGTCTTGTCCTATTAACTCCTTAGCTACACATGAGGTTTGTGCAAAGGGTAATATGGAAACTATCGCTGAAACCTTACCAATCAATATCTCTCAAAACTCTGGCGTCATGGAGAATGTCTTCATTGGAGCGGACTTCTCCCCTGAAGAGATTCAAATATACATCGATATTTTTAAATTATTCCACGACGTTTTTTCCTGGTCTTATGAGGAAATGCTAGGTATCGATCCAAAAATAGTTGAACATGAAATCACAACATATCTTGATGCCAAGCCGGTTCGGCAGAAGCTTCATCTTGTTAATCCTAAGAAAGTAGTAGCCATTAAGGTTGAGGTTGAGAAATTTCTAAAAGCTGGGTTTATATATCCTATCCATTTGACCCAATGGGTGTCAAACCCCATGCCGGTCAATAAAAAACAAGGCACAATTCATGTATGTACTGACTTCCGTGATTTGAACAAGGCATGTCCCAAAGATAATTTTCCCACATCGTTCATCAACCAGATCATTGATGAATGTGCAGGTTGCAAAGCCTTTTCTTTCATGGACGGTTTTTTGGGATATAATCAAATTCATCAAACCCAAAGACCAACACAAAATGACATTCATCTGTCCATGTGGTACATTCGCGTATCGTAAAATGCCTTTTGGTCTCAAAAATGCTGGAGCCACCTTTCAGCAGGCCATGTCTTTCACTTTTCATGACCTCAAGCATATAGTCAAGGCTTACTTAGATGATTTAGCATCTCGATCTCGCAAGAGAACGAATCATCCCACACACCTTCGACTTATCTTCAAATGTTGTCGCTATTTTTGGATTCGCCTAAATCTAAACAAGTGTAGCTTCTGCGTAACGTTAGAATGATTGTTAGGTTTCATGGTGTCAACAACAAGGATCATGGTTGATCCTCTCAAGGTTGAGGCAATAATTCAATTCCCCCCCCCCCATGCACAATCCTTCAACTTAAGAGTCTACAAGGCAAGGCAAACATTTTACGATGCTTCATCACCAACTATGCCGAGATCACCAAGGGCTTTATGTGCTTACTGAAGAAAGACGTTCCTTTTTACTGGGATGATGCTGCTCAATGCTCTTTTGACGCATTAAAACACACCCTCACAACTGCCCTTCTGCTCCGACCACCTAACTATAACAAAGATTTATTATTATATATGGATGCAGCAGAGTCGACCATTGGCATGGTTTTAGTTTAGGAAGATGACTTGTTCTCAAAATACATGATTTATTACCTAAGCCAAGGCCTCGTAGGACTAGAACTCAATTATTCTCACATCGAAAAACTTGTGTTGGCAGCAGTTCATGCTATTCAACGGTTCCGTCATTATTTTCTGTTTCGCAATACCACCATCATTACTGTCGTGAATCCATTCCAGTATATGTTGACACGATGGGTAATAGGTGGAAAAATTAGTATATGGATAGTCATCCTCTATGAGTTTGACTTAGACTTCATTTCATCAGAGTCCAAAAAGTCACTGGTCTTCGTAGAACTTATTTCAGAACTTCTGGTTGAGTCAGGTGACGTTGTGCCTGAAGAATTGCCTATCTGGGGAGATATGTTTTTGATCACATCTTCAGATCCCTGCTATGGAGATATACTTATTTATATCCAGACTTTGAAGTTCCCCACCACTACTTCTCGTGATGAGCGTCGATGCATACGCCATCAGGTTAATAATTATCTCACAATCGATGATACATTGTATCGGAGAGGTGTAGATTGCATCCTACGCCAATGCCTCACTCATAATGAAGCAGTTATCATGCTTAAATATTTCCATACCGGAGCTTGTGGCAGTCATTTTTATGGGTTGGACACATCCCAAAAGATTCTATGAGTAGGTTACTTCTGGCCGACACTTATCAAATATTGTATCGAATCGGTCAAGAAGTGCCATCCGTGCCAAATCTTCCCTCGGAAGATGAGGGGACATCCTGCTCCCATGTTTCCTATCATCACAGTTGGTCCCTTCACCAAGTGGGGGATTGATTACACTACTTGCAACCCCCCTTCAACAAGGGGGTACCGCTATATCATTGTAGCTGTAGACTACTTCATAAAGTGGGTCGAAGCTATGCCAACGTTTAAAGATGATGGAGAGACTGCAACTCTCTTTTTATTCAACTAGATCACAACAAGGTTCAGTGTACTGAGGGAGATTGTCACTGACCATGGCAGTCACATTCAGAATTAGATGATGACCGAATTAACATCAAAGCTTGGGTTACGGAAAGAACATTCATCACTCTACTACCCCCAAGCCAATGGGCAGCTGGAAGATGTAAACAAAACTCTTAAGACTATTCTACAATGAACTATCAACTCAGCCAAGTCAAATTGGCATTTGATGTTATACTCGACATTATGGGCTTACCGAACATCTGTTAAGACTGCAACCAGTTTCTCACCTTTTCAACTCATTTACGGGTTGGAGGTAGTCTTTCCCATCGAATGTTAGATCCTGTCTCTAAAATTGGCAGTACAATTATTACCAGACACTTCTCCACTCGAAGAATGGTTAGTGTACCTTGAACAACTCAATGAGCAGCATTGTGATGCGGCCTTGGTCAACGAGGCTCACAAACATAAGGTCAAGTTTCAATATGATAGGTCCGTTCGTCCTCAAATTTTCTTTGAAGGTGACCTTGTCCTGGTCTACAACCAAGATAAGGACCCCCAGAGGGCAGGCAAATTCAAAACCATGTGGTTCAGGCCTTTCATCATAAAAGATTTATTAAGAAAGGGCACTTATTGTCTGGTTGATTTTGAAGGGAATGCTTTGGCGGAGGCTAGAAATTGGCTCTACCTCAAGAAGTATTTCTCATAGGCAGGTCACTGTGGGTAACTTTTTGTAACATATGTATAGTCTTTGTACTATTACTTTTTAGCTTCTTTTAGTGTTATGGATGTGTCGTTGATATTATCTTTCTTCACTGTGGCAGATGTCAAGTGATTCCGAGGTGTTTGTTGGGTATGTAGATGTTGCTATTCGGCACACTCAGAGGCTTGCCTCCACAACTTGGGTAATCTTTACACCTCAAGGCCAGTTATTATCTTCCGGAAGTATATGCTTAGGTGACACTACAAATAATGTCACCGAGTATAGTGCAGTTATTGAGTTTCTTCGTGATGCTTTGTCATTGGGTATCTCTCATCTCCGGGTCTATATCGACACTCAACTGGTTGTGTCTCAGTTAAAAAGAGTGTATTGAGTTCATGATCCAACTTTACATCGACGATTCCTTAGGGTACATCTCTTAGAATGAAACTTTGATTATATTACATATTTTCATGTTCTTAGGAGATTAAACCAAGTTATAGATACTCTAGCTAATCAAATTTTATATTGGCATCTTTCACACATATGAAAGAACATTAACATAATCATGTAAATACGTTGTTTGTACACATGATCCATAAGACACAAAAGACCAAAAAACCATATATAATATCATAAAGTAACCAGAGTACATAGATGGACGCAAGCACCTCAAAAATATAACCGATAATGAGTCATAGGGCTTATGCCCTCAAAAAATATATACAAGTAGTGCTCGTGGCACGTCAAAATGTCTAGATAAATTCAAGGCCTATGGGCCCTGTTATAATGGTCCACAACATTGGCTAAACATCGAAACAACCGGACCCATGTACGTGGTGCCCCCACTACATGAGGCTGCATAGATGGTGGCAGGTCCTCAATCTCTGCCATTGGGACCGTGCGAGTGAGCACAATAAAGTTACACTCAACCCATCTCAATACCCTCTCTGCCTCCTTGGATAGAATATCTCTTGCTACTGCTGGTCCCCCTGCAGAAGAAGGTGCGGCCCTTGGCTGAGGACAATGCTTGTTCCTTGCATAGTCAGCGGGTAGCACTGGTCCCACATCTGCACACAATGAACCCATATCCATAAAAATCTCTGGCATAAAAAAAAATGATATATATAACAAAACAACATAAAAATTACATATAAAACAAAAAAACTACAAAGGTGGAGACTTACCCATCTCCCCTCGCTCCTCACCAGAAGGTACTGGTATCTTTGGGTCTCTCGAAAAATCAATCCTGGCATAGGGGTAGTCCTCTATAACCAGGATCTGTCGTGACAACCATGCAAAAAGGTCATCATCAAAGGACTCATTGGTCCTTTCACCACCCTGTCACGACAATAGTACTGCCCATCTACACACAACAGGAAGAGAGGCCTGGTGTCCTCGTACTACTACTTGAGGACTAAAACTTGGAACTCTCTCAAAAAAGAATGAACACAGAATAGTCCCAAACCTGAAGTTCCTATGTGTCTGCAAATGAAAATCTGTTAATTTCCTCTTCATACACTCAAGAAAAGTGGTACTCTAATAAAAAACTTGTGCATTTAAGCACTGGACTGCACAGTTCATCTGTGCGTGGGATGCCTGATGTAGAGCCGCAGAACCAGTAATTCACCCAATAAGAAATACTATCACCTGTAGCAATAGGTTAGTGATATTTCTTATAGGCATCTGTGTGCTCGTGCAGTCCATATCAGCTGCACAATATAGACCTATCAATTCCGCTATGTTATGCGGCCCCACAGGAAAAGTCCAGAAATTGTGTTAAGAACCAAACATCAATATAGCATAAAAAAACCTCAGGAAAAGTACTCAACGCCATGAAAAAGAGATAATTTCAGATAATGAGCCTCTTTGAGGGGGCAACCTCCTTTTACCTAACTTAAATTTTCAAGTACAAGATGATTCAAAATGAAAATGTCTCCTTGGTATATATAGGAGACTAGGAGGTATAATTACAACTAATGGCCTAAAGAAGACATAAATATATTAACATTACTAATATAATATGCCCCAATTAATGGGTAATGAGCCAATATTAGGGCTTAACATGCCCCTCCCCTTGAGACAAGTGTTGTC
>ML834051.1:15078-27241 GCA_009831015.1 Picea engelmannii | reverse complement strand
CAACTAGAAGGAAGCACCAACTCCCTAGTTTCTCTAGCACCAACTAGAAGGAAGCACCAACTCCCTGAGTGTTTCCAGCACCAACTGGATGGAAGCACCAACTTCCAATCACACAGGCACCAACCTGTAAAATAGAGAACAAGAGTTCTCCCTTGAACCACCCTGCCACCCTGGTTTCTCTGGCTGCAACCAGATGGAAGCTACAACTCCCTGTGTTCAAGCACCCACTTGAACTTATGAGGAAAACAATCCTCCCGAGCACCTCCCAACCTCCCTCAAATATAAATTCATTGTTACTCAAACTTATTACAGTGATATAATTTTCAACAATGGCTTACCAGACTCATCACTGTTCTGCTGCATTTCATTACTCTCTCTGCCTCATTGCCTCCCTGCACACCTCACTTGCACTGTCTGTTCTTCTGCCTTTTAAGCTCTGTGCGCCATACCCATTCACTGCACAGATCCTCTTATGTTCAATTCAACTGCTTCACTCTCCTTATTCTTCACACATGAATCACCTTCACCAGCTACAATCACAACAAACTCCAACAACAACATCAACCGCATCTCTTCTCTGTATCGTGTATTTATAGATTCTATGCACCTTGTGCATGCAATGTTCGCAATACCTATGCATGATGACTCTGCGCAGTTATCCTCCACCTCTCGAGTGCTCTGTCTGATCATCATAATGACTCTTTAGCTTCTCTGGTGGTTCACCCCGTGTGTCCAACATCACTGTATGTTATACTGAGATTCCTCAGTCTCTCTAGCAGTTTGAGACTCTTCGTCTTCTCTGTGACAATCAAACTCACCTTCTCTGTTTCAGTTACAGGCCTCAACGCTCATCCATTTGTCAATCCCTTCTAAGAATAGTCTTCCTTCACTAGACGAATCTTGGAGACTCTTCATCTCCTTTGGCGATCACACACGGTGACCACAAGTTGTGGTAATAGGAACTGTGAACTTATAATCTTCATTGACCCTGATCGACGGTTCATGATCTTGATGAATCAATGGTCCTGATCTCATCGTGATCTCACATCTCACTGTTCCTTCGATGGAGATTCTCGTCACTCCAAGTCACGATAGGTGAGACTCAGAGATGGAGCTTAGATCAACGGTCCACATATTTTGGTGTATTGATGGTTAGGATCTTTTCGTGATCTCGCATCTCGCTGATCCTTCGATGGAGGTGCTCGTAACTCCAAGTTGCGATAGGCGAAACTCCGAGATGGAGATTTATGGTGATCTGATATTTTGCCACACGTCCTCTTGATCCAATGGTCCATGATTAAATCACGATCTCGCATCTCGCTGTTCCTTTGACTTTCCAGTCAGCGACATGACGATATTTCGCCACATGTACTCTTGATCGAACAGACCACGAATGTCATATCTGCCTTGCAGCTTCACCATATCTAACGGATATTGGTCCTTTGTACTTTCCCCAGATCCTACGGCCCAGATCTTCTCTTGATTTCGCCACTTCATCGTGTGAGTTCTCGACACCTTCAAGTCCCGATCTATGAAACTTCGATAAGGAGTTAAATCAACGGTCCAGATTCATTCTTGATTCAATGGCTGTGATTTAATCGCGATATCACATATCGTGAAATTAGGGTTCTTGATGTCAATAATATTTGTCATGTCCAACTCTCGATCCTCGATGCCTCTCCATTGGCTGGAATCAATGGTTGAGATCAAAGCCTGATCTGACGGATCAGATTGCATCGTGATTTCACATATCGTGAAATCAGGATTCTTGATGTCAAAATTCTTTGTCATGTCCAACTCTCGATCCTCGATGCCTCTCCATTGGCTGGAATCAACGGTCCAGATCAAATCTTGATTTGACGGCTCAGATTGCATCGTGATTTCACATATCGCGAAATCATGATTCTTTATGTCAAAATTCTTTGACATCTCCAACTCTCGATCCTCGAAACTCCGACATGGACAGGGATCAACGGTCCAGAATCAACCTCGATCTGACGGCTCAAATTAATTCATGATTTCGCATATCACGATTACGCCCACTTCTCCTTGTTCTTTAAGGATTGTGCAGGTTCTCCTCGATCCAATGGTGGTCGGACCCTGCGCTCGGATCTGATGGCTGAGACCTGTCCTCCTCTTTAGCGCACTCTTCTTGTCAATATTCATATCTGACGACCCTCGTTCTGTCGGGATTTCACTTTGGCTTTTCCCAATGGTAAACCTCGTGCATATCTTGTCCAATCTGACGACTGACGAGATTTCTAAATGAGATCCAATGACTGTGGATCTCTGTCTTCCTTCTCTTCTACGAACTCCTGTATCTTGAGCTTTGCTGCGCACGTGCTCCTCGACGCTGTTCCTCTTGAGCTTTCACTTCCGAATCCCCAAGGGATTCTTGGACTTCTGCGCCTCTGCAGAGTCTTCACATACACACTTTGATCCTGCCATCTTCACTGTTGTACTTAAGCCATCATCACTACTGTACTTGCCATCAATGACAAGTCTACGCTGCCTATAAAACATGCCAACAATCCTTTGTACATTCTTCCTGTACCCATGCCATCTTCATTGCTGTACTTGCCATCAATGACAAGCATATGCTACCTGTTAAACATTTCCAACAAGTACCTCACCCTAAGTGTCGCAAGTGTCATGAAAGTGTCACATACATTGACACCATGAAAGAACATTTGTCACAATCCCTAGTCAATGTGGAGGAGAAACATATTATATGAAGGTCAAAATACCATGTGCACATGAATTAATGATTAATATTCATAAAAATGAAATTAATTTGGTGTGAGAATCCACCTCACATTTGGTTTCCTATTTTCAAGGAGAGGTTGAGAATCTCATGGATGGGAGAGATATTTCCTCCTTAAAACCCTTGAGAGATATTTTCTCCCGAAAATATTTGAGAGATATTTTCTCCCTAAATATCTTGGAGATCCCCTTTTAGTGGATCTGATGAGTGAGCTTCTCCATGGTGGTTAAGTCTCCAAATCCTATATAATGAGGGCTTTCCATGGAGAAGGTGAGGATGGAGAAAGCTTTGGATATCAAACTTATGATCTTGGGAGAATTGTGCAAGGGTTGGATGATGATAACTTGGAGAGGCTGTTGCAACTACATCTACATATTGTAAATGTCTTTTTAATATTCTCATTAATATTACTTGGCCTATTCCCTTAAAGATTGTGTATTATTGCATATGATTGTCGATATTGATAGATGAATTTGATTATTCTAATCTTATAGAATAGAGTAGGATTTCTTTGTATTTTTTTTTCCATTGCATTATAGGTATCGAGTGTTGTTGAAGAGTTTGGACATCAAGCTCATATTGGAGGTAGTGAGGACGAACCACGAAATAAGGTGCATCACACTTTCTTCCTTCTCTTTCTCTTTCTGATTAGGTAATTGAATTCAAAGGGATGTTAGTGTCCATTTGTATGTTTTTTTCTTGGTATTAGGGCTCTAGAATCCAAGAGGATATTCGCCTATCCACAAGGGAATTTTCCTATAACACCCGTGAACTCACTGATTTTTGAAACACGACTAAGTATGGAAACTAGAAAGGGAAAACAGAAAGGAGAAAAAAAGGGGAATGAGGGTATGTATAGAAGAGGGAAAATAAATAGAAAAAATAAGTTGGGAAAATAGAAAAGGGAGGGAAATTTTGGAAGCGAGAATTGATCTCAACATGGTGTTAGGCCGGTTTGGCTGCCCACTTGTACATTTCGTCTTGTTACTTTGCATGAATGGTTTCTTTCTACTTTTGAATCTAAGTATAAGATAACAAAGACATAACATAAGTAATAAATGAATATGTAATGAAGTAAGGCATAGCCCATATTAAGTAGTTTGGTGTAGCTTTGTTGTCAAACTTATGATTGTGGTGCCACACGATGACTGGGAGCATCGGGTGATTCCATCGCCTAACCATAGGCTTGCCAGGCCTGTGACATCTATATGAATGCATGATTCACTCAAATTGTAATCTATAGAGTTGTAGTTTAATAAAACCATTGTCACAATATTTCACTTTGTTCATAAAGTCAGAGTGTTCATGAAACGAGTATCTGTTCAATTGTTTTGATAATAATTATGAGTGTACATTTTCCTGTAGCTAAGAGTCTTGAATTCAAAAGGAATCAAATCACACTTCAATTCGATGAATGGAGAAAACTATTCACCCATGATTACTTAATAAATTCAACTTAAGGTTTTCCCCCACATATCTAATTAGCATTCGATTAAGCTTTGTGGCAGGTTCATTAGATCACAAATTTAATGTTTAAAAAATAAACATCTTCATGCTAGTGCTTGTAGGAAGAACTATCTCTGTGCTAGTTAATATATGGATCAATCTATTACATTCACAAGTAATCAAAGGAAAAGAGAGCATTGAAATAAAGGACAACCAAGGTGCATCCAACTACTCAAGATTTATTAAAATCACAATTATTCCTACTATCTATTACAATATTTCACTGCTCATGGATCAAAGTGTTCTTGTAACAATCCGATGTATTGTGATTCTTTCAATGATGAAAATTTTTGAATATTCATGTAGCTTAATCAAACTATAAAATAAATTCACTCATATGAAATTACAATGCTGAAATCAAAGCCATAAGATCTTATAACTGTAGGTCCAAGTCCTGTAACTTTCACTTTCTTAGGATATTCGGGTTAATAGTCTCTAAGATCTCTGGTAGCACACCACACTCACACATATCCATTAAAAAGCATAAACACAAATTAAAGAGCATAAATGAATGAAAAACAAAAGCATAAATACATTATATACTCAAGAAATCAATTAATTGAAATTCTAAATTCTAACTTATAAATTTGACAACAAAATCAAATCTGGAAATAGAAAACTACAAACTAACTACCTATAACTGTATTACATACCCAAATCAGGGGGCCCTCTTGGTTGGGGATATGTTGTAGGGAATCACATCACTTAACTCATGAGTTTAAACAACTTATTATTTGCATTAACTCAGAAATATTTATATAGGAATTGCAGAGTATGAAAGTTCTATTCTCAGAATCCCCATCCCCCTTCTCTTTCAACAATTACATACTTATACATAGGAGGATGTAGATTAAATTGATCCCCTATTTACATAGTTGACATCATTATGAATAACAAATGCAATAACGTTTTTTTACAAGTTGGATCAATCATTGTTGAAAGACAAAACATGATCTAATTGCATAATATTCTTATGACATGAAATGTATGAGAATATCCTTTATTGTTTTGATTCAATCACATGACGTTGGATCTTGTTGTAGTTTGAGAGGAAGTGTGAGATAGTTACTGGTAGATCCTTACATGGAGAAACACATACTATAACATTATATAGAAGAGCATATAGTCATATAGATAGACATACACAAGAGGTGAGAGAATCATCAAATCTCTTTATTATATTCAAAACAATCACTTCTTCTCTTACATTCCATTACATAGCCATGTATATATATATATATATATATATTATTATTATTACCAGTCAGTTAAATTCTTTAACTGTCGGGTCAGTCAACTCTAACTGACTATTTGACTGACTTCTGCACTGACTACTCCAATCGACTTAGTTAGTTGTCTGATGGGTCTAGTCAGCAGAGCCAACTAACCACTACAACATCTCCCCCTTCCTCAATTCCTTGCTCGTCCCGAGCAAGTGGGGAGTGTGGAAAAATACAAAAAATTTCTACTATGTTCTTTTTGTGGTTTTTACAAAATGAGAATGAGAAAAAGAGAGAGAGAATGAAAGAAGATGTTGGTGCCGAACCCTGCTGGGATGTCCGTGATTCATAGATTTTATGATGGTTGCACTGGCTACTCATTTGTATATTGAGGAATATCCCACTCATGTACTTTTACATCGATCATTAGGGGTGTTACTTTTGATGGAATATGTGATTCCTTGGACCCTTCAATGATTATCTATGGGGTTCTAGAATGATGACTAGTAGTTGGTGTGTATGAATAAGAAGGTGTAGGATTGAAAAACTAAAAGTTTTGTTGGTAAGTTGATGATACCTCCTACTTCTATGCAAGTGACCATGATAACCTTTCAAATGATATTTTATAAATGGTTGGATCCGAATGCAGAAAGTGCTTGAAGAAAATTTTCCATTCCTCAACTGAATGTTGTTCTTCTATCTCCGTTGTCTTCATTTCCCCCAGAAATTCTAACTTATGTGTTAGGGATGCTTCATGTATTGAGGTTGAATATGGGTTGAGAGTTTTCTTCATTTCTTCAGTTTTCTCTTTTATTCTATCGAGGTTCCTAGCTGTGTGATCTGTTACCATATGGGCTTTTCTTCCTTCTTTTATCCATTCTCTTTCTTTTCGTGTTAGGTCTACCTAGATTGCTTTTTTGTTTTCTAGTTTGTTGGATATAACCTGTTTGGATTTTGCATATGTGGAAAGAAGTTGGGTTGTTCTCAAGTTGGACATTACAATTTTCTACGCTTGGAGTTTGTTGTATGTGGCATAAAAGTATGTTGGCCAGTTGTTGAGTATTATGCTTAGAGTTGCTTCCCATGAGCTGGCCAGTTTGACTTGTTTTTGGATCGCCTTGAATTTCTCCAGTTCATACTGGAGGATTGTTGTTGTTTGTTGAACTAACCCAGTCTGATTATCTCTTATTGCCCTATTGTGCATCTTCTTGAGATATTTATTTTCTTTCTTTAGGTGATTTATTTTGCTTTCTTATTTTTCCTATAGATACCACAACTTCTATCAGACTTCTCATTGAAACCAAAGGGTCGACTCTTTTCATCGGATGATTGATGCCCAATTTTTCCTTTGCAAGTAGAACACATTTGTTTAATACATGTTTCTCTTTGTTTCTTCTTTCCCTCATTCATGTTCTTTCACTCAGAGCCTTCTTCCATCTGTTTGTTGCTTCTTTAGATACCTCATTGTATAATTCTAGTATTTGTTCATCTGACTCATCTGCTGGGTTGAATTCTGTCTCTACTGATGGTTATGTTGACCCAACTAGTTTAAATGTTGTGAAAATGGTTGAATTTGGCATGATGGCCTTATCCTTTTTCTTGTTTGGCTTTTGTTGTTCTGGTTTGTTTTGTTTTCCTTTGTCTCTTCCAGTGCCTTTTCCATGATCTTTTTTGTTTTGAGTTTCTTTATTATGTTGTCCTAACTCTAGTTGTGCATTGACATTTTTAGTTCCATCCTTTCATTGATCAGCCACATTGGAATGCTCTGTGCTATTGGTATGAATTGGAGAATTTCCTGGTTGTGACTTGTTTCCTGCATCATTTTCTTTATTTTTTTCTCTTGTATGGTTAGTGGGATTTTCCTTTTCCGTCTGTTGGTCTTGGTTGTATTTACTTGTTTCCTGATTTGCTTTTGCTGGGGAGCTAGGATTGTTCAATGGTTGTGTCTCAACTGAATTTTTCGTAGGAGGGTTGTGCTCTAATTCCTGAGTGTTTGTATATTTTCTTCCTACATGTTTTGATGTGTTTGATACTACATTTGGGTCAGGATTAAAAAAAATATTTTGTTTATTTGGGTCGACCGTTGTATGGTGCTGTTAGCACATGAAATGTTCAGGAGTTAATGTTTTCTTACCTTAGTCCATGTAAGAGTCTTGGTGTCATGATATTGTTCAACATCATATGTCTTGTCTCAAAGCGGAGATCTCATCGTATTTAGCACATTCAATTCATTATAATTTTCAGTATTGTGTCAAGGAACAACTCTAACGGTTTGAATGGAGCACACTACTAGAGATTGAAAACTAGCGCTGCAAACTCGATGTAGTAGATGAAAAGGATTGGATGTTTCCACCTAAGTCCCACTCAAGTTCATGAGACACTAGCCCAAGTTTAGACACACTAGGTACTCCTTTGGTGACTACATGCTGTTCAAATGGTTGATTGAAAATGTAAAACTATTGTATATTGCTCCTGCGCTACAAACTGTTAAATGATCTATGCGCTGCCAAATCTTTGCACCATTAAAACCCACAACTTTGGTGTCCTAAACCTTGGCCATTTTCAAATCAGTCTAAGACCCAGGTTTTAACCAGTTGTATGGGATCCCTCTCAGAAATTAAAAGTATGGTCAATCCTTCATAAAAATGAGCTCAATTGCATTGCAGGCTGGCGCTACGAACTCATTTCCTGTAGTAGCTTCTTATAAATATATGATCATAAATCCAAAATGGTGACGTGGGTTCTTCTGAAATGTTTTGTGGAGGAGAATGATTATGGCATTGAACGGATGACCAAAAATCAACTTGACCCATTTTGGCATTTGAAAGCTAAAATTAAAACACCAGTGCATTGCAAACTGGCACTGCAAACTCATTTCTTGTAGCAGTGTCTTCTAAATATTTTATCATAAATCCAAAATGGTGATGTGGGTTATTCTAAAATTTGTTGTGGAGAATTAGAATTATTGAATTGTCCTGGTGACCAAAAATTAGTCTAACCCATTTTGGAATTTGAAAGATAAAATTAAAACGCTAGGGCACTGCAAACTGGCATTGCAAACTCATATTATTATTGGATATTCGCCTAGTTTAGAGGTTGCCACCTATCAAGGAGGGTTCGAATAACTTCTCAAAGATAATTTAGATGCTAAAGGAAACATTCAACTAAGATTTAGCTCCATTAAAACCTCATGCAATGAGTTGGCAACATATTTATTAATGACTTCCAACAACTTCCTAAAATTTAGCAGTTTGTTGGATTTTTGTCTCTTTGACCGTTGCCACCTATCTCCAAGGCCAAGAATCCAATGAAAGAGATTGGATACGACCTCCTAAGAATTTTGGATGCTATTTTATATTTAATGAATGAGGGAGATCTTGGACAAAGGGTTGATTTAACGATATAGAGAGCTTGAGAGAACTACAAAGTTAGTTTCCTTGTGTGTGCTCATTTGTAAACCTAAGGGCATTTTATCATGTAAATATTCCCGTCATTGAAGATTCCTTATATTTGTTGTATCAGATTGTGATATCTTTGTTTTTCATCTGCATTTATATCTTACTTGAATGAATTGTAACTTTTGAGGATCAATGGATGTATTTGTTTTATATATTCTTGAGCAGTAAAGGGTTTGCTGTGATTGCCTATAACTCATTGTCTTTATTCAAGTAGATTTCCAATTCATTTTGCAGAGAGGATCTCTGTTCAACGAATGATATTCTTTATGTTAATTTATCCTTTCTTCCATATGGCATCATATAAGCTATTTTTCTAATATGCTTTTCAATTGCCTTCTAACTTCATGGTGTTTGTGTGACTCTATTGCCCAATGGTTTAGCCTACTGATATGCAGTTATCTTTCCTCTCTATTTATTTCTCATTTTAACTAATCCAATCAAGCATAAACCCAATATAAATTTACCAAATTTCTTATGGGTATTGGGCTTTTTTTTAAAGTAGTCTAAGAACAACTCATGGTGCTAATAGGTGCGAGTCGGGAATTGTTGACTTGCTTTCTCTGTTAAGGAAATATTCAATTGTAGTGGTCTTTTTAGTGGTTCCATTTTGCATGTTTATGTTGATTTATTCCAATCTAGAGTGCTCTTTTTTTCCCTCGTTGTTGTCCTTAGGTTGGTTTTCCGAAATTATTTCTTCTAATGATATTTGTTGAGGGCTTCTCCTGGTTACCTTTATTTTCTTTCCTAATTTTCTCGTTGTTTCTTTTTCTTTAGTGATTGGTGTTGCCTTGGGTGGAGGATATTATCTTGTGAGGTCGACCCATCATGTGCACAAATTCTTTGTATCTGATTTCTTATTGGAGTTAGGTTGAATGATATTTGACTGACGTGTTTGAGCCAGAGTCGACTGACCCGTTCTATGCTCTTGCTGCTCATCCATCCTTTGTTTCTTTTGTCTTATTGTCTCAACTTTATTATCTAGGGATGATCTGAATTTATTTGAATTTTCACATGTTTCATTTAGGTTAGCTATAACTTCTTGGAATTGTGGGCCAATACTTGATTATAATATGCTCTCAGTAACCTCGTGGTCCTTTTATTTTTGTCGAGCATGTTTAGTTAACCTACTTGTAAAGTCAGTAAATTTTTGTATTGTTTGGGATCACTAAAGTCAAGGTTTGTGTTTAATTTGAACATTTACTACCATAAAATATTTACATCATCAAAAACTATATTAACATTGATAGCTTGCTTACCTTTAGTTATTTTTTATTGTTGCTTTCTTTTGGTTGGAGCCTGCTTCGCTAGGGAGATTGCTTCACCATCTAAGTTTCGAACAAATAGATCTGTATATAGCGCAACTTCCCTTTCTTATTCTTGTTCACCATCTATCAGGCATGTTATAATGGCCCACTCAATGTTGAGTATATCTAATGGAATTGGTGTTTGGAACCCTAATTTTCTGTCTAACTCTTGAAATATCTGGAGCTTCGTTGGTTGATATGCTAACTCTTCTGGTGGCGACCCTCCATTAATTCCACACCACAAATTGGTGTGGTTTAGGCTAATTTGAATGTGTGCACTAGGCGGTAAGGCTTGACAAATATTTATCTCAAATCTCCATTTAAGGGAGACATTCTTGAGATGGTTTACCCAACACTTAAACATTATCTTGGATGGGGGTGTCTCTAATCATCCAACTCCTCCAGGTGAAAAAAATTGTAGTTATTCATATTCAGAGTCTAGTTTAAAGTGAATGCAGGTTCTCTGATGGGTTCGAATTGACTCATGGTGAGCCATATTAGGAGTGTTGGGAATTTGATGACCCACCCATAATCTTGACAGTCAACACATTTACCTCTAATTAGTGTGGCTAAGTGCTTAGCCTAGTTGAACTGTGCTCTCGATTGGAGTATTTATCCAATTGCTTCCAACATCATGAGAGTCAAATTTGAAGCCTGACTAACAAATATAAATTAGAGAGAAACTATGACACATGTCCATTTCATATGGGGTTCAACTACTCTATTAATTAGCAATCCTTTCGAATTTTTGGCCGACGTCTCATCTGTGAGGATCTGTAACCAGTCATTGGTATTTAGGGTCTTAGGCACATGTGTGACTCCATGTGGTATTCCCACAATACTATGGATCATACCTCTCATAATTTCAACTAGGTAATAGAGCCAGAGGTATCCATTATGATAGTGACTTACGAGGAACTTTGTAGCTTCCTCTTTCCATCCGTCAAATTCTGTCATTTGGGGTGCACCCAGAAAGTGACGAATTACCTCTTGCTCGAGGAAATTAGTTTCCTCCTTCCATTGGCCATCCTCCATTCCCCATACCATAAATTTTTTCAATTGCTGATACCAGTCTATTTATTCGATTCATGACCCACAAATTTTCTGCATTCGTATTTCCAATTCTGTTGCAACCGCTTTTTCAAAATTTTCCTTTGTATGTGGTTTGACTAGGGAGTCTTTTACTTGTCCCCTAATTCTAGGCATATCTATAATTTCTTACGTATCTAGTGGAGGTTTCTGAAGCTTTGGAGTTGGGTGTGAAACTTGGGTTTCGGGACTCTTCTTGCTTGAATGCTTGAGTGTAAACAATAATGAGGCGAAGTCGTATGCTTCATTCATATTTATAGGTGGGAATTAGAGTGGGAAATTTAATTCATGCATTGATGACAATGATTCACATGCATTGGTCATAGTGTTGAATGTAATTACATGTTCATGTGAAGATATGTTTGCATCAATGACGATATGGCAATTGATCTCCTCCCGTTGTTCATTAATTGTATATTCATGGTGGCCAAATATTTCTACGAGGCCATTTTTATGACCTCATAAGGTGTGATTGATGTGTTCAAATTTCGCTTGTGATGCTTGGTTGAGTTGGTTTATCCGGTCATTCAAAATCCTCTGGTTGAAGTTCCCAACCACATCGACTTCTATTTTCTTGTCGACTTGATTAATATTTGGTATTTTGAGGCCATGCTTGCATTGCTGATGGTATTCCTATTTGATTGAGGTGTTGCTTGTATTCTCTCTCGCTTGTTGTTTTCCTCGTTCGCTTGATCTTAAAAATTCACACTTGTGAGTTGTTTCTTCAACTGGATGATGAATTTCTCTTTTAATTGATCAACTAGTGTGTTTGTTGATGTAGTGGCGTAAGTATCATATGGATACTAAACTTGCTCTTGATTT
>ML834051.1:0-14978 GCA_009831015.1 Picea engelmannii | reverse complement strand
TTTTTTCTTTATTTTCTTTATTATGTTTTTCGACTTAGCTCTCCTTGATGGGTTTTTTTTAATCCAGTCGAGTCCTAATGGGATCCCCAAGGAGGTTTTCACTAGTAGGGATTTAGGAGACTATGTATGATATCTTTTTAGTCAGGCACCATTGACTAACTTCTTGAAAGGGTGCCCTAGTAGCATTTTCAATTGTACTACTCCTGAAGGTTAGATGTCCTCGACCATGTATGAACCAAACCATGGAGTCTCTATCTTGATTGGTTTACCTTTTACGCGAATGCCATATAGAAGTACCAAGTATCCTTTATTGATGTCTTTCTTCTTAATGTGTTAATCATTCTAGGATTTTTGCTGACTTTTCTAAATTTCCTGATGTTGTTGTGCTAACATCCTTTATTCCTCTAATTGGTTTCAATGGTAGAAGCATTGGCTTGTATTCACCATGTGATCAAAATACAAAAGATAAGCTATTCGACCTGCATTGACACATAAATGTAGTGGGATCATTGCTTCTTGTCTGTAAACTAGTTTAAAGGGTGTTTGTCCAGTCGATATTTTATATGTTTTTCTATATACCCATAGTATTGCTGGAACATTCTTGTCCCATTCATCTCTATTGAGACCACATATTTTCATGAGGCCCTTATGTAATATTTTTTTAAAAGAATCGATAAATCCATTAGCTTGTGGGTGATATGCATTTGTTCTTCTATGGTCGATCATGAATTTATTAAGTAATACTTCGATTACACTATTGACAAAGTGTGTTCCTTGATCACTAATTATCGTTAAGGGACAACCAAATATGGTTACTATATTTTCGTAAAAATACTTTGCAGCTATTTCCTTTGTATAGTTCTTGACTAGTTCTGCTTCTTTCCACTTTGTTAAGTATTCGACGACTGTAATAATGTATTTTTCTCTCAACCTTTTTGCTCTTTTTGGGAAAGGATCGACAAAATCAAAAGCCCAAATTTCAAATGGTAAACTAGGATTTACTGAGTGCAAAGGAATTTAATTCTTCCATAACGATCGACACACCATTTGACACTTGTTACATTTATTTACTTTGTCTTGATAGTATTTATATAAATTCGGCTACCAAAGACCGAATTGAAGGATTTTCCTGGCTGTCATGTCAACTAGAAAATGACCCCCTACTGGACCCATTTGAAAATATGAGAATCCTTGGAAATATGGTTAAGTGGTTAAGAAGCCCCATAGGTGTGGTCATGAAGCCCAAAGTTGTTTGAAGAAAACAAGTGTGAAGGACATTATAAATGCATGCACAACCCTCATAAATGGATATTCCTCATGACAACTGGCTTAGGTTGATGGACAACTGGTTTGGATTGTTGGTTTTCATTGATGTCAACCATTGGAGAGTGATATTTTAGATTGATGTCAACCCTTAGAGATTGATGTCAACCCTTGGAGAATTCTGGTAGTGCAAAGGTATGGGTAAGGGACCCAAATTTGTTTGAGGTATAAAGGCATGAATATCATCGAATAGGCAGGTAAGACTATTCTATATGGATAATACACGTCATTCCATTTCCTTTTATATGTGGAACGCCATGTGGTTCCTCACAATTAGTGAGATATGACCTTGTGAAGTTGAAGGACCCCCAAGAGTATTCTAGACACCTCTAGAAGGTCAACAATAAGTCAATTATTCTAGAAAGCCTTCAAGAATATTCCTAGTCAATGTGGTTGCAAGGAGAAATTAATTAAATAATAAATTTTACAAAGTGGTTAAGTGGACAAAGTTGGTTAAGTGGACAAAGTGGCTAAGTGGACAAAGTGGTTAAGTGAACAAAAGGTGACACTTCTAGGGGGAGCTACTTGGAGAGTATAAATAAGAGAGAAAGGGTCTCTCATTAGCACATATGGAGCATATTGAATATATACAAGTGATTGAGGTAACTAAAGGAGATCTAAGGCGAATTTTAGAGGGAAGGTGAAGTAAAGAAGTTCGAAAATTCAAGGGAGGATAAAGTCTTTTGATGATACTTTCTAAGGTATGTTATTTACATGTCATCTCACCCTTTTTGCAATAACTTGTTTTCTATAATTATTAATATCACTAAATATGGAGTATGTTCAGAAAACATATCCAAGTAACTATGATAAACATTTAATATTGTGGTTCGTTGTATATTCGGAGTTACACTCTGTGGAAGATAGGGTTTGTGGCTAGTCCCGAAACTAGTCTAAAACCGATGTTCCAGGTAAAAAGGTCATAACTTATTCATAACAGATCCAAATTAAGTGAGAACAAATAAATTGGTTAGAGTATAGTCTTTAGTATATTTTCTACCATTTTTCGATCCATACATAAAATATTCCACGTGTGGCATGCTCTACAAGTGCACTCTCTAGAATAAGCCAGAATTCAACAAGCTCAACCATTTTTGCTATAACTCCTTTTCTGGGATGTTCCAAGTAGTGAAACCTAGAGGATTTGTAGAGAAGACACTGCAAAATATTGTATATAATTTTCATAACTTTATGCATTACAGGTATAGTTATTCTTGTTGCAATTTAGGGTTGTTGACTAATCCATAATTAGTCATGTGAGACTAAACTAAAGATTGATGAAAATGCTAGTCTCTTGTTGTTGAAGTTAAGGAAGGTTTGCAGGTATGTGATCAAATACACTGGATTTTATAAAGATTTACAAGTATGCTTATATTCATGTTTTGATGGTTACATTTTGTCATGACATGGTACATGGTTGAGGCTACATAACAACTAGGTTTGACACACGATTTTATGTAAGGGTTTATGGTATTTTTCTTATGGATTTGTGATGTGTTGCTAGAGGATTCTTGTTGGTTGTCTTGATATATGTTTTGGTATATGGTTGAGTTATATTTTGAGTTTATGGATGAGATACTTAGTTTATGAGTTGGCATATACATGAGGTGTATGCTATGGTGATGTTGGTACATATTGATGAGGTATAACTTGGCTTGTTATTGATACATGATTTGTACATGATTGGTACATTGTTAGAGGCACTTGTTGGTAATATTGTTGGACATATTTGTAGTGATATTGGCACATGGTTTATGGTTGATGTGGCATATAGATCTTGGTATCGGTGATGGTTTTGAGGTGTGGTGATGTGCATGGTTGATACACTTGTGATGGTACAGGTCGTACTAGTTGTTGATGTACATGATTAGTTGATGAGATTATTGTGATAGGTTATTGACATAGGTTGTTGGTTATAGATTTTTGGTAAATGTGTTTTTATAGGTTATTGGTATAGGTTGCTTGGTACATGTTGTTACATGTTTCTTGGTACAGGTTGTTACAGGTTGCTTGGTACAGGTTGTTACAAGTTGTCGGTACAAGTTGACAGTGATAGTGGTTGATTCCATGACAATGACATAGAGACAATGATATTTGTTGCAATTATATGTTTAATATATATTGCAATCATTAATATGTCAATCTAGTTTCATAATCAATAGAGTTGATGCACTATATGTTTCGATAACAGATAAGTTCCTATGTCTGATGAGTATAGCCTAAATAAGAAACACTCAAAATCAATACTCTGTTTCACAATCTTCAAACAATATTATTCACACAGTTTAAAAAAAAGAAAGAAAAACTCATAAACACAATCTCAAGAAGCATTTGATTTAAAGTCTCTTGCTTGGGTAATGAATCTGTTCACTTACAGGCTCATGAAAGGAAAATATGAACTTTGACTCTATTTCCCGTAGTAACTAATTTAACAACAATTTGTAATTAACTCTCTGCACATTCTTAAAAGGAAGATCATTCATAACCTAATCAATCCTGGAAGAAATACTAGTTATAGTAAGATACTCCATTATAGGTTCATGTAGGGTGAGAGATGGAGATCTTAACTATTCCTATATTTTCAAAATAGAAACAAATGTTAAAGCATTCAATCTAACAAATGAATGTCTACACACACACAAGAATAACACATATTTTCTCAGAAATCCATATTGCATTCAGAAATGCTCACTCACTGAGTATTACCACAAATCTATATTGTGTTTTGTCAAATGTTTTACTGAAACACAACATAAATAAAATTAGATACTATGATCAACACATAATTGTTTTATTCACACAAAAACCAGAATTGCATTCACACAGATAAATACAAGGAATCTTAACTTGGTTGGGTCGGTGGGCCCTTGCTGTACCAACAAGGTAGCTTTAAAAGAAACTTACAGAATGAATAATTTGATCACACACATAAATTCCATAAATTGTAATTCATATCATTACTTCAGCAACATGTGTACAATAAAAAATCTTCTCAGGAATAAAGTCTACAACATAACAATGCTTAATTATGTCTCTATATATGTATCATCTACAAGGCCCTCTCTTTTAAAGAGAAACAACCGTTACAATGAAGACCCAGATATATCATCAAATGATTGCGTAAATATTACAATTGGTTGATATAACATTTTTCATGGAAATGACTTCATAATCATGACATGAAGTGCATGAGGATGAAGTGTATCATGGTCTTCAACAAACAAAGGATGGTCTAGACAACAAATTCGTTGGACCCATCGAAAACAAATTCATTCAAACACCCAAGCCTATAGATGCAGAACTAGTACATAATGTGCACAACTGGAATAGGAAGATTGGTACTGGATGATTTGAGTACCAGATGCATGTAGAAAAATATATTGGTACTTGATGAGCTCAACATTGGTACCTGATGAGCTCAACATTGGTACCAGACGAGCACATAAATAGGTACTAGACGAGTAGGATCTATGTCATAAGATCTAATTGAATCAATCAAGGTAATTAGAGAGCATTTAACATCAATCATTCAATTCCAATTATTAATAAATCTCATAAATCATGATTTAAACATAGGTTACCTCATGTATACACGAGAATGGCTAAAGACATGTCTTTGAAGAAAATAGGAAAATTGTGCATATTTCTGAGGTAAATTTGGTCAAGATAGAGGACAAGATAAGGTAATTGGAGGCATAAAAAATGAGACCCAACATTTCCCCCATGATCAAGTCATTGCATGTCCTCATGCAAAAATTTCTAAACTAGTCCGCAAAATTTCAAAACTAATATTGTCTTCCATTCTTCCTGAACATTAATTTTCTGGATTTAAGATATTAAAACTTGAAGCCTCATCCTTAAGTTCCCTCTTAATAAATATTGTGTACTGTATCAAGAAAAAAACCTTATTGATCTTGGTATATACCTCGTCATGCTCATCCTGTAACCTTCGGTTATGCTCCTTCAACTGTGCATTTTCTTTCTTGATGTATCTGTCCAAAATTTTATACTCCTCCACTTCTTGCTTCAATTCTTCATTCTGTTTTGTAAGACTTCCAAATTTCAGTACCAACTGATGTTTGATCAAAGAAGTGACAGGTTCAAGTGTTTCTTTCTCATTTACCTCCTCCCTGGCTTCAAATTTCTTCCTTAAGTCCTTCAGAGTCTCTATTACTAACTCCTCAATTTCACTAATAATTACTACATGCATAGCTTCTTTTTTTGGTGAAGTAAGAATGTCAACTAAAGCCTCTGGAAAATAAGGAACACGAGGAATTGTTTCCTATTTATCCATGCTCCTAGTGGTTCTACGTGCTAGTCCTAATGCTTCATCAGGTTTTATAACATGAATGGAAATTTCCTCCTCAAAAAATCTCCTTTTCTTCTTTTTAGGCTCAGATATGGGTACTGGAATTTGTTTTTCCCGTGCCTTCCTTGTTTTTCTTCTAGAGGACTCAGATGTAGGCACTAGAATTTGTTCTTCCTATGAACTTATTATTTTTATGCTAGAGGACTATGCCATAGAACTCTCTTCATTGATTCTAAGTTTATTCTTACCTTTAACTCTCAATTCACGGGTCTTCTCCAATTCTCCAACCTTCTCCTGAGGTAATTCAACAACTACTTCTGGAACACTATCTGTGATTTCTCCTGCATCATGACCAAACCTTTATTCCTTCCTCCTTTTCTCTCTAATTTACACTTTTTCTTTTAGTGGATAGGTATGGCGAATGTTTCTTGGTTTTGGATGATCGTTTCACCCTAGATGCATGCATTTATTCTAACATTACTGTTTTTCCCTTGTCCAATTTGCTAACAGACTTTGGTGAAGTAGGGAAAAAAATGTCTACTTCATTACTTAGCTTATTTTGTTTGTTTTTACTGTCCCCCTTATTTTTTCCTGACTCCTTACTACATTCTCCTGTCACATTTTCTTCCACGGATTTACAAACCTCCCCTTGAGGAAATTTTTCTATGAGGATTTTCTTCCAACTGCTGCCTCATTTTCTCAACTCATGAACAACAAGAAGTTTCATCAAACGATGGTGATAGAGACTGGGTTTAGGATTCTTAGAGGAATATTTAAAACCTCTCACCATTTTATTCAAACTCATCCAAAGAAAGTGGGGAAAATCTATTTGTGGCCCACCTTCAAAATGCAACAACATCCTTAAATGATAAAGGAAAGTTATAACATACCTCCATTCACAGGTTAAAAACCTATACAAGATGACAAGAATCATCCAATATTCCTCCTCGATCCAACTACGAGAGATTCCTTTTGTCCAATATGGGTCTTGATGTTTGGGCTTCAAAAACTTCTGATAGAGCCTCTTATCAATTATGATACCTTTGAAATATTTCTCTATAGTAGAAGGTAAATCCGTTGCTTCTGCTGTTGTGTCTTTGGTGATTTCTAACTTTAGTTCTCTCAACTGGACACTCTCTCCATAATAACTCTGGGCGAAGGAATGGGACATGCCCTCATGATGTCCTTTGATTTTTTCTAGAAAAGGAACCCAACCATCTATCTCAATTTTTTCTCTGCATGCTTGATATTCGTTTGTCTCTCTATAAATATGGAACACAGGTTCATGCCTGTCAACCCCCATGCCAGCTTGAAAACAGGTCTCAAAATAAGTGTAGGCAACAATATTCAGGTGATGGTTTGGTAAACAACAAAGTACTCGAGGAAAAAATATGAAAACAATGTGACGAAGACATAGTAGCATGATGAATTGATAGTAGGAATGAATAGAGTGGATGTTGTATAGTGTGGACTGGGTAAATAATACTCATCTGGATGGTGAAGCCATCTAGAAGAGTGTTTATGAATTGAAACGATAATATAACGGTCAAATCATTGCAATGATGGCAAGGTAAGGAAAATTCAGAAATTATGCCGAGGGATCGCATCCATGGATAATATGACGATCATATCAAGAAGTAATGTCACATCCCATTCACAGTTTTCATAATGATTGCAGGGAATGTGGTCGATTTGACCAGAATTCACCATTATGCACCAGTCGATGTCAATGTGGCTAGAAGGTAATCATAAGTTTAAAATTCACCAAAACAATGGTTTGAATCAATAATTAACAATGTGAGGTTATAGAAGGTGGCATAATCATAATTTTGACATCACACGAACAAGAGTCTTCAGTAAGATATTTTCAAAACTGGACCAATATTGCTCAAGGTATGATTTTTACTTTCCCAATCATACCAACAATCACTCCATGAAAAAAATTGAGTACATCGTAAATGATTTTAAAAATAGGGGAATAAACATGAATATTTCAAAAGATAATGATAGGGAGATTTAACATATTAAGGTAACAAAGGTTCATGAGAGTAACCATATATTTAGCACAAAATTAATATGATTCTTAATAAAAGGAATAAAATAATGAGCTCATACCTCTATTACCTGAAGTGTGCTTTTTCAAACAAGGATAAAATCAATTTTTTACCAAAATTCCACCATTAGTACCAGATCACAGGCTTAGTACCAGACCAACACATAAAATTGTTTTAGTATTGGACCAACACAGGGAGTCTTCTCCAGTATCGGACCAACACATAAAATTGTTTTAGTACCATACCAACATAAGGAGTCTTCTCCAGTATTGGATGAACAAAAGAAGTTTTTCTCGAGTACCAGGTGAACACAAAGACTTTTTCTAGTACCAGATGATGAATGCATAGTCTTCCAACTTGAATCTCGTAGGATTCTCTTTTTAGATTAGCATGTTTTGAGGGTCAATATGGAGTAGGTGTTGGCACTTATTGATGCTACATGTGAATTTTTTCTATTGAAGTATCATACTGTAAAAACCACAATCAACACATTGGTACAAGAATGTTGAAATCGTAACGGAAGTGTCATAAAATGAGGCAAAATAATTCAATGATTAGGCTCCAAGATCTATAACAAGAAGGCAACTGTAGTTGAACAACCTCATGTTGAGATGCATAAACCTCCTCTTTTTGGAACCAGACTAACCATTTCTTCTATTTCCACTTCCATTTTATTGGAAAGAAAAACCTTACTATTACTGTCATGTGGATTTTTCCTGAGCGCAGATCAATTAATTCTCGCCGGTGTTTTCAATTTTAAGTAGTCTGAAAAACTTAAAGAAAACTCCATCTACTATCCTATGGATTTTTCTCCAACCCGGGGCAGTTCCTGCTTATCGGTGTTTTCAATTTTTAGGAGTCTAAAACACTGAAAGAAAACTCCATCTATTGTCCCATGGATTTTTCTCGATCCTGGTCTAGTTCCTTCTCATCGGTGTTTTCAATTTTTAGAGTCTGAAAAACTTAAAGAAAAATCTATTAGGCTCCTTTTCCATAAGTAATATACTAGGGCTAGATAAAGGAATAAACTTACACCTGGCATATGTCCTCCTTATTTCTTATCTACATGAGAACATAATTAGCTTTTGCTCATGTTAGTAACACCAAAATCACTATCTAACATCACACCTATATACATATATGTACAAAGTTAAATTAAATCACACAACAAAACTTAAAGTGGTGGATCAACACGAGGAGGACTCCCCTTGCTAACCACTTGCATTTCATAATTTTGAATAACATATTTGATAAAATCCTCTTTAGGCAGAGGCTTATGATAAACTTACAATCAATGTCCATTTACGACAAAGGAATTATGATCTTCGTTAATAGTTTTTATATTAACTGAACCATTATCGTAAACTATGTTTACTTCATAGGGTCCCAACCATCGAGTGGACAATTTACCCTTGAAATTCTTTAACCTACTATCATACAACAAGGCCCAATCACCTAGATGGAAAGACTTCTTCTTGATGTACTTATCATGCCATTTAGTCCTTTGTTCTTGAATGAGTGTAGTCCTCTGAAGAGCATCCTGTTTGATTTCATCAAGCTCATTTAGCTACAATATCCTCTATTTTTGAGCTTCATCTAAGTCAATCCCCAATTTCATAATAGTCTTGAAGGTTTTTACATGAAATTCTATGGGAAGAAACACCTGCTTCCCATACACTAATTCATAAGGTGTATGGCCTGTTGTGTTTCTTCAAGTTGTTCTGTAGGCCCATAAGGCCTCAGGAAACCGATCAACCCCGTCTTTATGGTGTAACTGAACTATTTTGGTGAGAATATCCTCTATCACCTTGTTAGTTGATTCCACTTGTCCATTTGCTTGGGGGTGATAAGGTGACGATTTTCTATGTTTAATATGATATTTTTCAGTAATGGCTTTGACAAAATTGGAGTTAAACTATGTTCCTTGGTCTATCACTATTTCTTGAGGCACACCAAAATGAGTAAAGATTTCTTCAAATAGAAAATTAACAACAAATTGTTCATTTGCAGAATACAAAGCTTTAACCTCTACCCATTTGGTCACATAATCTGTACAAACTAGTATGTAACTTTTTCTTCAAGACATAGGGTTAATAGGTCCTAGAAAGTCCAAAGCCCATTTTTCAAAAGGTTCAATTACTACCTAATCTTGGAGAGGCATCTCATCAACTACAGTTGGTTTCCCCATCCTTTGAAAATCATCACAACTGGCCACATACTTCTTTGCATCCTTAAAAATAGTTGGCCAATAGTAGCATGACTGTAGTATTTTGTATGCTGTCCTCTTATCAACAAAATGGAATCCACATGGACTATCATGGTAGGATTTTAGGATGTCATGCATCTCATCCTCCTGTACACACCTTCGGATCACCAAATCAGGCCCTATACAATATAAATAGTCATCATTCCACATATAATTTGCATGCAGCTGAATAATTCTCTATTTTTCTTAGGAGGATAGATTTTGAGGTAACTTTCTTGTTACAAGATAGTTGGCCACATCTACATACCAAGGAGTGTAAGTAGAAATATGAAATAGATTTTCATTCGGAAAATTGTCATCCACTGGTGCATTATCACCTGTATGAATAAGTCTAGATAGGAAATCAACAACGAGATTATATCTTCTAGGTATGTCAATGATAGTAATATTGAATTATTGCAATAATAACAACCATATAGTAACTCTAACATTTGTCACAAGTTTATTCATTAAAAACCTAATGGCTGAGTGGTTTGTGTGTACAAAAACCTCATACCATGTTATGTAGTGTCTGAATTTATTAATGGCATGGACTACTGATAAGAATTCTTTTCAGTGACAGTATAATTTACTTCGGTAAGGGAGAGATTTTTGTTGAAAAATTAGATAGCATAAGGAATTTGGTTTTCTCTTTGTCCTAGAACAACCCCTAAAGCTCTATCTCAGGCATCAATGCAGATATGAAAAGGAAGAGACCAAGTTGGCCCTCTTAAAACAGGGGCACTTAAAAGATTTTTCTTTAAAAATTCAAAAGAAACCTGACATTGTTCATCCCAATGGAATTCAACCTCCTTTGCTAACAATTTGAACAGTGGGGCAGCTAAGTTTGTAAAAATTTGAATGAACCTCCTATAATATCTAGCATGCCTTAAGAACCTTCTAACTTATTTATGTGAGCTAGGGATTCTCATTTGAGAAATAATGTCAATTTTGGTAGGGTCTACCCTTATTCTGGTACCTAAAATATGATGGTCCAAGACAATTCCTTCAGTGAGCATCATTCTGGATTTTTCATGACTGAGAGAAAGGTTAATGTCTCTACACCTGATCAATACTTTCTCTAGGTTTTCCAATGCTTGCTAGAAATCATCCCCATATATTGTGAATTCATCCATATAGACTTCTACACAGTCGCGGGTTAAATAAACAAAAATGGCTAGGATAGCCCTCTAAAAGGTGTCAGGGGAATTACACAATCCAAAGGGAAGGACTGTTGGATCATGTTGTCATTGATGCCAAAGGTTTAATTAATTGATGTCAAGTGATTGATTGATGCCAAAGGATGATTGATTGATTGATGTTAAGGAATTGGTTGATGCCAAAGGATGATTGAATGATGTCAAAGGTCAAAGGTTTGATGTATACATGTCTTATCATAGTATATTGATGAAGATGGATCAATGAGTTGTCTTTGATACATGGTGCATAGATGAATATGAATCAATGAGTTGTCATTGATACATGATGATGAATATGGATCGCTTGGTATATGATGAAAAAATGAATCATTATTTTCTTATCATGATTGATAAGGTGTATAAATGGATGAACTCCAAAGTGGTCCCATTATGGTGAAAGCCCTCATGGGAAGACCCTTTGCAGTTGAGTTGTCCTTGAAGTATGGTTGGAGAACCCATGCTTATATGTGGAATAATGAGATTAAGATCAATGAAGTTGTTAGTGAAATTATCCTAGATGGATAGTGCTTGTCATGCCATTTCCAGTGGTATGTGGAATTCCACATAACTCCTCATAGTTTGAGAGTTATGGCCCTACGAAGATGAAGGACCCTCATATGTTGGTTTGAAGCCCCAAGAGGTCAAAGAATTCAAAGTTCTTGAAAAGAATAAATTATTATTTAAATGGTAAAGAAAAGTGACAAAGTCAAGGAGGAATATTTAAATGATAAAGAAATGGAGAACTTCTAATTATGGAAAGTGGTTAACCCTAAAAATGAGGAAAATAGGGTAAGTGACCTAGAAGTGGGTTAAGTGACCTAGAAGATGCTTCTAAGGAAGCTACTTGGAAAGTATAAATAAGAGGAAATGGTATCTTGTGTAAATGGATCTCTTGTGCATCTTTGTGGATCTAGTGTGTGGATCTCTTGAGCATGTATTGAAGATCTATTATGAGAGAGAGGAGATATGGAGGATATCATGGATGCATCAAAGTTTTGGCAAGTCTAAGATCATGGCGGAAAAAGTATTGGAAGTTCAGAAACCCTAGTTTCTGAGGTATACACAGGCTGTAGTGAGCCATGGCACATACATATGCGGGCTGAATGAGGACATGGTGCATATAGTGGATAAATTCATGTAGAATTTTGTGTGAGATGGTGATAGGCTCTTGAAGACTGAAGGAGGTTCCAGATCTTCATTCTATGGGCTTAGATATTCCACTGAGACTCTGGTATGGTTACATTGTTGTCTTGATGGATATTCTTGCTTGTTGTGTAGTGAATGCTTAAGGCATTCTTGGTATGGATGTTGTGATGTGATTTGGGTTGGTTGATGGAGTGAGAAACACTCTTATGATTCAATACTGATATGATTGCCATAATATAATGATTGCTTATACATGATTGAGTAGCATTCATATTGTATGGTTGAGGAGCATGAGTAAGTTGTTGGAGAGCTTGGATGTGTTGTGACTGGTTATGGGTCAGATTGGATAGTGAGAGACAAAAGAGAATATGATTGAAGGTTGCAGAGGATCTGAGTTCATCTTGAAGAGAAAACCCTAAGATCTTAGAAGTGATATGCAGACTATAGTATAGACTGTCCGTGTACATACACGAGCTCTACTACTGGTAGGGCACGTACATACACATGCTGCACTACCGACAGGTTGCACACATGTTGACATATTGATATCTGTTGAGGATTGTTGCCTCATCTCAGTTGGTGCTGAGGATGTAAGATGAGTCTTGCATTATAGAGCTGGTTCTCTTGTATAGTTGTACTCTATTCAGTTGTTGTTGATAACCCAAGGATTGTAGTCCATAATAAAAAGAAAATTGAACATACATCTTGTGTTCCTTGTGGTGATGATTTGTCGATGATATATTGTTGATATATGTTGCTAATATAAGTTCATATTTAACTGATTATAAATGAAAACAATAAGTAATGAGTAAATGGTGATTGCTAACTAATGAGTTTTGTGAAGAGGAAGTTTTGGGAAAAAGAGCACTACACTATTCACCCCCCCCTCTCAGTGTAGTAGGTGTGTCCAACAATTGGTATTAGAGAAGGCCTTCATTATAAGCCTTAACAAGCTTGGAGGAGATTCATAGACACACAAATGGATGATGAAGTTCCAATCCTTGATGAGGAAAACTATTCTACTTGGAGAATAGAAATGAGAGTGCATTTGAAAGAGATGGGAGTGGGTATTTGGAAGGAAGCCATTGATGGATCAGTTTCCTTGAAGAACAAGTCAAAGTTTGCAGCTCAAAGGGAAGGAAAGAAGAATGATGCATTGGCTATCAAGACCATTCTTAGTGGACTCTCAATTCCTATCAAAGAGAGCATGGGACAATGCACTACCGCCAAGGATCTATGGCTAAAGCTAGAGGAGACATACAAAAGCAAGAGGGATGATATTGAAAACAACTCCATCAAGAAAAATGAAGGTAAAGATTCTCCAAAAACTCTTGGTTGCATTATTTCTAATGATGTTGGAAAAAAGGAAGATATTGAAAACATTTCATATGATGATGTTGGAAAAAAGGAATATCTTGAAGACATTTCAAATGAAGGTAAAGAATCTCTACAAACCCTTGATTGCAATAATTCAAAATGTGATGATGTTGAATTTTTCTCTACAAGTGAAGAAGAAAATCTAGAAATAGTTTGTATAGATTCAATTGATTATTATCCCATGGAAGAAGTAGAAAAAAACTATTGGAGCTTAAAGAGAAAGTTGAAACAAGTCTATATGAATATAGAAATTACCACTATTATATAGATTATAACTATCTTTCGGATAACACTAAATTTTTTCTCAAGAAGAGTCAAAATCACATCTTGAAGTTAAAGGAAATGCTCAAGGAACAAGAAGAGAGTAATAAGACTCAATTATATGAAAAGGAAGAAGATATCTCAATACTAAAGAATGAAAAAGAAGAAAAGAAGGTAGATGATGAGATTAGCAAAAGTTTTGAAATTATTGTTCATCTCAAGACCGAAATTGAAGAAGCCAAAAGGGTAGAGGAACTATTGAGGAATCAAATAAATGAAAAGGAATAGTCATGTCATAAGTTAGAATATGAAGTTGTTGATATTAGAAATAAAGTAGAGAAGTCAAACAAATTATTGAATAGCTCACAAATCTTAAATGAGATCTTAGAAAGTCAAAGATCACCAAATGATAAATTAGGTCTTGGATACAAGAAAGAAGGTACACATGCTGAAGCAAGCACCTCAAAGAAGCATGAGGTAAGTCCCTCATTCTCAAAGGATGAAGATAATGTTGCAAGTCAACCGTATACATAAGGAAAGGAAAGTTTCAAAATAACAAAGAAAGGAAGACATCAAGAAGCCATCCTTACACCTCAAAGAAGATGAACACCAAAGCAAAGGTATGAAAGTATTTTTCATGGTCAATGTTATTCATGTAATGAATATGGTAACAAAGCTTTGGAATGCAAATATTATGCAAGGAGAAATAATGGAAGATTTCATAGCACCATAAAGTGTTGGAGATGTGATCAAGTAGGAAACATTGCTGTTTACTGTCATAGCTGTAGTGGATTTGGCCACAAGTCCCATGATTGCTGGAGCACAAGAAGAAAGTTCATGATGAGAACTTCATATAACATGAATAGAATAAGGAATGAAGTAAGAAAGGGAGACATCTTTGAAAACATGGAAGCTCAGAGCTCAATTTCTGAGAAGCAGGGACACCTTCAGAAGTGGGTGAAGAAGACTGAACAACTAGAGCATAATGAAAGCCTTAAGGGAAGCTCAAGTGTGTCATCTACTGAAGCATACACAGGTGACAATGGTAACAGTTGCATACATAC
>ML834050.1:90936-102354 GCA_009831015.1 Picea engelmannii | reverse complement strand
CAACTTTGGATCTACACTGCTTCTTGTAGTGCCCTTCTTTTTCACACCTCCAACATACCCTTCCAAACTTTCCAGGATATTTAGATCTACCCTTAGACTTAGATCTCCCAGTTGAGAAATTAGATTTATTTCTTTCCTGGGAACGTCCTCTTGCAAATAATGCGTCTGTGCTATGTCCTTCCATATTCTTTCGTCTCATCTCCTCTGACAACAAGGATGAGACCACTTATTCAAAATTCAAAGAAGTTGTATTACTACCTATGGCCACAACCAGACTATCCCACGAGTTTGGTAAAGAACACAACAAACTGATACATTTATCTTCATCTGAAATTTTAATATCAACAGATACTAATTGACTTACCATAGTATTGAAGGCATCCAAATGCTCTGCCACCGAGTCTCCATCTCTCATCCTCTAGTTATACAACTTCTTTCTCAGGAATAGTTTATTTACTAGGGACTTAGACTGATACAACTTCCCCAACTTTTCCCATAAATCCTTAGCTGTAGCTTCCTCTGACACATTCAGTAATAATGAATCGGAGAGACACAGTCGAATTATGCTCTTTGCCTTCCGATCCGTCTTTTTCCAGTCATTTGCAAAAGTTCCTGTAGTTGCAGTACCTGGATCTACTGCGATCCACTGATCTCTGTCCACCAAAATATCTTCCATCTTGAGCTTCCACAGCTCAAAGCTTTTCCCATTAAACTTCTCGATATCCATCTTCGAATTGCTTGCCATTTCTCTTCACCTGAAAAACAATACTGCAGATCTCCCACTGTAACAAGGCTTATCACAGTCCCGAGCCAAACCCTTGACGACAAAGGCATCCCCCTGAAGCCAATAAAGCTCTGATACCATATGTAAATTCTAACCTTGTACAATATCTACTGCAAACTGATATTCAGAATAGAACAGAAAAGATACAATGGCAAATACAAACATTACACAAAGATTTTTCACTTGGAAACCCAAACCGGGAAAACCAACATATATATTATATTCATACATTGTGTTACATTGTTTACAATACAATATACATATAGGAGCCAGCGGCATCCAAAACCCTAACCCAATGACCTGGATTAGTCCAAAACCCTAATTCCTTAACCGGAAATAGAAAAACCATCAGCAAAAAACCATGTGCAAAAAAACCACCTAAATATCATGTGGTCCCAGAAATATGTCGTCCCGAATTATTTTTTTTCGAGGGCACTGTCCCCGAACCCCCGCGCGGGGGGCTCCGCCCCCTTGCACCCCCTGAGGGGGGGCCTAGTGCCCCCCCCTCTAACCCCTCTGCACGCCCCGCGCAAACACTCAGACACTACTACTCGTGCAAAGAATATAACACATACCCAACAATATGCCATCTTCCAACAACCAGTTGTACAAGTGGGGTTGGGAAATGCCTCCCCGATGTCAAAGAGATATTAGATAATTCCCCCGTATGTGAAGAAGATGAGATCTATGTAAGATATTTATAAGTGAATTGATTCCAGTTATTATGGATACATGGATGATGAGAACGATATCTTGGAGAAATCCAAGTGGCTCATGGAGGAGGAGATGTGGGCCAAAGCACTAAGGGAGTGGTAGAGGATCGAGTCTATCAAGAGGGATTCCAAGTTAATGGTTAAGATAATGGAGGTTGTTGTTTTTAAGTTGGTCCTATTTAAGGAAGAGGAGTATGTGGCTGAAGAAATGGGAGAGGAGGACAAGGGAAACGAGAGAGAGAGAGAGAGAGAGAGAGAGAGAGAGAGAGAGAGAGTTTCCCATGTGCCCCTTTCATATGAGAAATAGATTGAGTGCATGGTTTTGGAGAAGAAGAAACATGAGCTTCTTAGTAAATACATGAGTGATGATCTCATGGAGGAGTATGTTGAGGCCAAGACAATGCTTAATATTCATCGATAAGGTATGCTCGTGAAGCTTATGGATCATCAATGTTTTTTTCAAATGTGCTTCTTAACTTCTATTGAATATACGATATGGGCCTTAGGTCATTCTTGAGGTTGTCAGAGTATTATAATTAAGAGGTCCACTAGGGTTCCTTTCTTGTTGATTAGGAAAAAGGGTCACTGGGAAGCTTTGATCAAAGAGCTTGACGGTCCTAATTATGCCAAAGTAGGGGCCAAGATGATAGACTTGGAAGGGAATGAAGTTAATGTGCCTGGTGCCACTGGAAAGGGCCCCAATTATAGATACTTTGAAGCTACAAAATTCCTCCCTAACTTCAAAGAGCTATTCGATAAGCCCCATGAGGCGAAGAAGAGGAGGTTTAAGTATGATATTTACAAACGAATTTATGCTAGTTATTATGGCTTATACAGGAATGAAAAGGATGATATCTTGGAGAAAGTTGAGTGACCCATGGAGGAGAAGATGGGAGCCAGAGCACCGAGGGAGTGGAAAAGGATTGAGTCTGTGCACTAAATTATGAGATGCACTGAAGAGTGATTTCCTCTACAAAGCACAACCTACACAAACCTTTAATTGCAAAGGGTTGCATACATACTTTGTCAATTAAATTGTTCGTCGATGCATCTTTACATAACAACCACATCAATGTGCTTTCAATTGCACTGGTGTGCTATAAACAATATAACACACATGTATATCATATTTTTTCATATCATGTTGTTGTTATTGTTGTTGTTTGATTTATAAAATGTATTTTGTGTATGCTAATGATTTCTCTATTTTTAAATTAAATTTAATATTTATAACTCATTAGAATTTAGAGTTGCCATATAATGTTTAACTTTGGTTTTATGAAATCGTTTAATTTGGATCGTGATTACAAAAACCTATAACCATTAATGCCATATAATGCTTAATTTTTCTTCAAGGTGAATTGTTTGTTGTCCAACAAAATACAATATGTTGATTAAACATGCTTACAAAGAAAAATGCATAAATATGATGAGTGAAATGATTGTGATTTGAATAATTATGCCATTTTCATATATTGTAATAATAACATTATGATACAATTATTCACTAACATTATGATATAATTATTCACTAATAGTAATGATGATGTAATAATAATATTTGGAGGAAGTGTCTTCATAAAAACATCTTGGAATTGATATTCACCACAAGCTCAATTGGAACTATAGCGTTGAGAAAATGATAAATAAAGGGTGGAAAGCTTAGTGTGGTCTTGAAAACAAATGTAAATCAACAGACCTTTGGCTTTGGGACCAAAAAAAACTTCTGTTTCACACTCTCGTCACTCTAGTTATCTTATATGAATGTGAAGTTTGGGGTTGCAGTATCTCTAGAGAATCCTGGAGAAAGATATAATAGATCCAAAAGAATTTTATAACTTATAGCCTCAAAATTAAGGGGAATATACCCTATCCTATCTTCCTCATAGAATCAATCCTTTCCCCCATTGAGAGCATTTTTATTATTAGATACCTAACTTACAAGAAAAATATAAACAACATGGACAATAAGAGGCTTCCTAAAATTGCTTCAAACTCTAGCTAAGCTCAAGTGAGAATGGCATGAAGATGTCAAATCTTGGCTAAATCATTGGGGAATAAAAGAATAATCCATCATGCATAATACCGATAATATTACAAATATTATCACTTCTAAATTTTAGGAGAATATGTGGTGTGATAAAGAATTAGAGGATAAAAAGAAATTACGAGACTACAAGGAGGTGTTCAACCATAATTTAGAAGATCAAAAGTACCTCTCAATTTTGAGAAGTGAAAAGAAGAAAATCAACATTGCTAAAATAAGAACAAACTTTCATGATCTTCACAGTGAAACTGGGCATTGGGCAATTCCCAAAATATCGTGGGATGAAAGAATCTGGCATCTTTGTGACACTAAGAGGGTTAAAGATGAAAAACAATTTCTCTTAGATTTCCCTACCTATAACCAAATTAGATCACAATTTAAAAATATTTTCCACAATACAGATCTTCCCAACCTCCTAAGTAATCAAAACTATGGTGATCGTGGAACACTTCTCTCAATGCTTTTTGAGCATAGAAATACAATTTTAAAGAAATCAAAGAAATATCTTACCTTCTTAAGGTTCGATAGACGAATTGGTCTCAGTGGACGTCAATCTCATCATCATCATTAATTTTTATTATTCAAATATTATAAGACAAAGCTATACTATAATCATTTACTAAAATTACAATTATTATATTTAATTCTTCCAAAATTTTTATTAATTTTTATTATTGAACTATTATAATATATTAAATTTATTTAATTAAGTTTAAATTATTAAATATAAATAATTAAAATGATTTTACAATTTTTAACTCTATTACCAATTTTATGAATCTTCTATTTAAAAAGTATGTAAGTATTATTTGAATCTTCTATTAAAAAATATGCTAAGTATTGTATTTCATTGATTTTGTATTAATATGTATGCAAATATTGGATTTGGTTAATGAAAGAAAAAATTAATTTGAAAAATTACTCTTATGAAATGTTATTTTTAGATTTATTTTATTATAATGTTATAATAATTGTTCATAATTAAATTTATAATTGTCATATTTAAAAAAATTTATTTAAAAATTATAATTAATTAAATTTATTTAATTAATGTTGTTTGTAATTCTTGAAATAGACTTTGTTTGTATTAACTATAATTTAAAAATTATAATTAATTAAATTTATTTAATTAATGTTGTTTGTAATTCTTGAAATAGAGTGTGTTTGTATTAACTATAATAATAGTTAACTATAATATTATTTAATAATTATTATTGATTAACTATTCTCTTATCTTTAAAATTTAACCTTTTAATATATTTTTACCTTTTTAATAATAAAAAAATAGCTTCCATTTTTTTCACAATGGGTCTGTCTTTTACCCTAACAATCATATTATCTTCACCTTTATATACCTCCTACCCCAACACTCTCTTCATACTCATTGCTTCAACAATCCTTGATGATGGGTGCAGTGTCCACTCTTGGACGTTTCAAAAACTTCATACATAATTTATTTCTAGAATTACAAACAACATTACGAGAAACTCTAAAAATCTGTATTATTTAATTAAATTTAAATTATTAAATATGAAAACGAAATCATTAATAATAATGAAATTTAATATACACAATTTACTTTAAATGACTTTATGATTTTTTGCTCTACCACCACCTTTATGAATCTCCTCATAAGGAAATGTAAGTATTAGATTTGGTTAATGAAGAAAATATTTAATATGTTAATGTTAAAAGAATATTAAATTAAATTAATTTATATTAATATTTAAAAATATAAAAATATAAAAATATCAATAAAACTCAATAAATAAAATAAACATAAGTCTTTTTGTAGATGTTATAGGACTTAGGTCCCATTTTTGACGTAATGATTTTAACATGCAACCAACCATTTTATAAAAAATGTCGAATTAAGCAATACATTTACATTACTTCATTTGAAAATCCAAAAATACAATCACTCAATGGTTTTTTTCTTATGCCCAAAGGGGACATGTAAAGGTAGACCCAATGCAAGATGTCTTTGACGAGTGGTTGGCGGTCTACAAAATTTATAGTTTATTAACAAATTGTCACCAAGAGACAAACTACGTATTACATGCACATCACCAAATTTGGATTCCTTCCTTTTCATAAAGAACTCTTTGTCAGTGGAGTGTTCCTCAAAGGAACAATTTGTTGTAACATACCACTCTTGTGCACACCTGATTGGACTTATTCTTTGAGGACACTTGCGTGCAAGTGGTCCAATTCATTATATGATTGACTGTTTCGATTGTGGATTATGACAATGTTGTGGATTTGATGATATGTTATTTGATTATATTGTATCGACAGGTGCTATTGACTGGTTTTTCCTGAGTGTGCATGACTCTGGACCGATTGAGGATGCCAATGGAATCGATGGAACTCCTTGGACTTCGGATCGAGTCAGGGAGTGGACTGTTATGGTTTGAGTGTTTTTGATATTGCATATGTGACATATGATTGGTATATTATGATGTTGATTTTTGATCGCTGACATGTTTCGTTTATGGATGCAAGATGACTATAGCTTGCTAACCAAAATCACATTTGGAGTAAAGGAGTCATGCACGACAACCAAAGATATTGAGGGAGAGGTGTGGCAGCATCCTTGCCACAACCTACTAGCACTCTCGCCATGGCTCAAACTATAGGTTAACGATTACCTAGTTCGAGAGATCCACGATGTCATGAGGGTAGACTGTGACAGTCGCTCGCGATGATTCTAAGGGGCACACAATAAGGAAGGGTCCTTATTCCTTAGAGGCCCTTAGTCTCCCACAAGGTCACCTAATAGAGTATTGACTCCAGGGGTTTGCCGTCTATAAAAATCAGTCAAAAGACAAGTGGCACCCTTGGAGCACGTAGTGCGTCTTGAAGGGCACGTCGCGTAAATGAAACATGAATGTAGGCGAGTGGAACCCTTGGAGCATATAGTGTGTCTTGAAGGGCACGTCGCGAATTTTAACACTAGTGAGTTAATGAACCTAAGTACCTAGAAAACTATGTCTCCTTAGGACTTGGTCAGCCTTAAAATGAAAGTTGCATGAGTAAAGATTAAAAATATAAAGTTTCCCTTTACAACAATTTTTGTTGAGCCTAAATAATTTAAAGCCTAGGTCTAAGTAGGTCTTGAGAACTAAAATTTAATTAAGCAAGTAATAAAGGGGGGGATGAAAAAAATGGGGGTGAAAAATTAAATTAATTATATATATATATATATATTTTTTTTTTCTGGAGGATTAAATTGTTTAAAAGATAAATTGTCGGCTAAGTACGAAACCTATTAAGTTAGAACTTAGACCAAAAAGGGGAAACTTGAAAAAAAAGGGAATGTGGAACATAGAAGGGAATCTAGTTTAGAGAACTTTCTAATTTCGAACTCGACTAAGCTTTAAGAAAGGCGTCAGTCATTAAAATGAATGTAAGAGAATAAAGGGACATCGAGGAGGGTTTTTAGGAACGCTTTTAGGTGGGTGAGGGAAATTGTAAATTTAAATTAAATAATTAAATGAATTTCTTGTGCAACTAAGGATTGGGTGACATGTGTACAAGGGAGAATTTTCCTAATAAATTTTTAATAAAAATAATTTAGTGTGCATTGACAACAAATCGGTAAGAAAAATCTATAAAAGGAATGACGGATGAGGATAATGGACCACGTCTGGTATGTGTAAGGTTATGCTGCCGGATTTTTACTCTTGACTGATTTTTTCTTGTGGGAGTTGGGATACCCAGCTCAGATAGGAGTGGTAGCTCGACCTTGCGAGGTGATCTGGGAGCTAGCTTTCTCTGGTTTGTGTGCTTGGTCTCTTTGTGGCTCGAGGGGCTCAAAGGGAAGAAGAGTACCCCTAGCGTTGGCTTGGAGGTACCAGCGAGGGCTTCACGGTTAGCAAGTGAGGAGCTGGATGGAGCATAAGCATGGGAGCACATCTTCGCAAACATTGTCATCGCCGATCACGGTATTTATTGAGCATTGTATTGTAAAATATTGAGTTGTATGTATTTCCAGTTTAGAATTTTGTTGTCACTGTACGATATCTCTGGCTTTATTTTGTGTTAAGAACCAAATATCAATATAGCATAGAAAAACCTCAGAATATGTACTCAACGCCTTGAAAAAGAGAGAAATTCAGATAATAAGCCTCTTCGAGGGGACAACCTCCTTATGCCCACATAAATGTACAATTACAAGATGATTCCAAATGAAAATGTCTCCTTGGTATATATAGGAGACTATGAGGTATAATTACAACTAATGGACTAAAGCCGACATAAATAAAATAACATTACTAATGTAATATGCCCCAATTAAGGGGTAATAAGCCATTATTTAGGGCTTAACATGCCCCTCCCCTTGAGACAAGTGTTTTTCACAATGCTTGAGTAACTCTGGATGCTTCTGTATAAAAGACTCATCTTCCCAAGTGGAATCTTCAGCCGATAGTTTCCTCCATTTAATGAGATACTCTGAAATGGATCTATTCCTTAGATGGTGAATTCTTGTGTCAGTGATGGCTTCAAGCTCCAATATGATTTTTCCTTCCTTGTCAAGTTCTGGCAATATAGTTTGAACTGGAATATTGTCACCTATAACCTTCTTTAAGCATGAAACATGGAAAACTGTGTGTACTCGTGAAGATGCAGACAACTCCAATTTGTATGCCATAGTAACAATCTTTTGCAATACCTTATAAGGGCCATAGTACTTTGGTGATAATTTATTATCCTTCTTGGCTTGCTTGAGGGGCATCTGTTTGTATGGTTGTAGTCTTAAAAAAACCCAATCTCCTACTTCAAAACTTCTTTCACTATGATGTTGGTTTTCTTGTTGTTTCTTGCGATTCTGTGCCATGGTTAGGTTGTCCTTTAATATTTGGAGAAATTTTTGTTGATGCTCGATGTGATCTTCCATTGCTTGAACCTTAGATTTTTATTTTAGAGAAGAAGTGATGGAAGGAGGGTGGTATCCATAGAGTCCATAAATGGTGTCATTTTTGTTGCAGTATGAAAGGAAGTGTTATACCACCATTATTCCAAGGGTAACCATTTGAACCATTGTGTTTGTTTATCAGAGACAAAGGAATGAAGATAGCCTTCCAGACATTTTTTCACTATCTCGGTTTGTCCATCAGATTGAGGATGATAGGATGAGCTATGAGCCAATTGAGTACCCAAACAAGAAAATAATTTTGTCTAAAATGGTCCAGTGAAGATGGGATCTCTATCACTTACAATAATCTTTGGGCTGCCATGTAGCTTTTGAACTGTCTCCATTAATGTGGTGGCAACTGTACTAGCTTTGAAGGGATGAGAGAGTGCACACAAGTGTGTGTACTTGGTCAGTCTATCAACAATCACCATGATGACACTCTTTCCTTCAGACTTCGGTAACCCTATGATGAAATCCATGGAAACCTCCTCCCAGCGCTCACTTGGGATGGATAATGGTTGTAAAAGACCCAAGGTCTTAATTGTTTCCATCTTATTTTTTTGGAAAACCAAACATTCTGCCACAAACCTTTGAACATCAATTTTAAGGCCATCCCAAAAAAATTCCTTCTTGACCCTATGGCAGGTTTTCAAAAATCCCGAGTGCCCTCCTACTGGAGAGGTGTGCGATTCCAATAGTACCTTTTGTTTGAGTTGGGAGTTCTTACATAAATATAAGTTATCTTTGTACCATAGTGAATCATTTTTCCATGTAAATGTATATGATGCACTAGAATCTTGCTGCAACCTTTGAATGAGAGTCCACACTTTTTTTCCATTCTTCCATTCATCCCTTTCTTCTATTATCCAATTAGGTTGGATGATCGAGATAACACATAGAAATGACTCAACATCTTCATACTTTCTTGAGAGTGCATCTGCCACAACATTTTTCTTCCCTTTTTTTATAGATGATTTCAAAATCATAACCCAATATCTTGGTTACCCATTTTTGTTGTTATTATGAAGATAATCTTTGTTCCAAGAAGTATTTAAGACTATCATGATCTGTTTTAACCTTGAAGTGCCTACCTATTAGGTAAGGACACCATTTCTTCAATGCATGTAGTATTTCCATCATTTCCTTCTCACAAATGGGTTTGTGTATGTCCTTTCCCTTGAGTGGTCAACTTTCAAAAGCCAGGGGCCTTCCTTCTTGCCTTAGGACAACACCAATTCCATTTTTCGAGGCATCACATTCCACAATAAAGGTTTTTGTGAAGTCTGGAGTGGTCAAGACATGAGATTTTCACATCGCCTCTTTAAGTTGTTCAAAAGCTTTGGTTGCCTCTGGAGTCCATGAAAATGCATCCTTCTTAGCTAGTGCCGTTAAAGGTGCCGCTATTCTGCCATAGTGCCGAACAAACTTGCGGTAGTAACCTGTCAAACCCAAAAATCCTCTAAGATTCTTCAATGTTTTGGGAATCGGCCAATCCATCATGGCCTTAATCTTGTTAGGGTCTACCTTGACACCTTCATGAGATACAATATGACCCAAATACTCTACCTCCTTCACTCTAAAGAAACATTTGGATGGTTTGGCATATAGTTGTTTCTCCTTTAGTAGTTGTAGGACCTTGTCAACATGTCGCACATGATCCTCCCAAGACTTGCTATAGATTAGTATATCATCAAAAAATACTAACACAAATTTTCGAAGAAGGGCTTGAAAATGGAATTCATCAACCCTTGGAATGTGGAAGGTGCATTTGTAAGTCCAAAAGGCATGAAAAAAAATTCATAATGGCCTTCATGAGTTCGGAATGCTATTTTTGGGATATCTTCTTCCTTCATTCTAATCTGGTGATACCCTGAACGAAGATCCAACTTTGTGAAATAGATTGCTCCATGTAGTTCATCTAACAATTCATCAATGACTGGAATTGGAAACTTATCTTTAATAGTGATCTTGTTGAGCTCTCTATAATATGGACACATACACCATGAGCCATCTTTCTTGAATACCATTACCACCGGTGCAGAGTAAGAACTTTGGCTAGGTCTAATAATGCCAACCTCTAACATTTCTTCAACCGTGTGGTCAATTTCACTCTTCTGGGCATAAGGGTATCTGTATGGCCTGATGTTAGGAGGAACACTCCAAGGAATTACGTGAATATCATGATCATGATTTCGAGTGAGTGGAATACCTTTGGGAATATCTTCAAATACTTTGGAATGCTTATCAATGATCCCTTGGAGATATAGAGGAATAGATGGCTTAGATGTTTGAACATCTAGTGAGCATAGTTGTGCAATAAAACCTTGATGCCCCCTTTTTAATAATTTTGTCATGCCATTAGAGCTTATCACCTTACCGGGTTTCCCTGTGATACCTCTTAACTCAATTTCTTTTCCTTCCAATGAAACTTTCATGAAACGTGTTTGAAAATTAAAATCCACCATTCCTAATAATTGTAACCATTGGATTCCTAGTACAACATCAACACCACCCATGGGTATATAAATCATTGGACTATTCATTACATATTCCCCCATAGTAAGATTGATCTTATTACATTTTCCTGAACAATTGATAGTTCCTCGATCTGCAATCATTACTTGAAGCTCTGGTGCTGGATATACAAAGAAATTGAGAGCTTTGGCTAATTTATAGTGAATGAAATTATGAGTACTTCCATAATCAATTAAGACTATTACCTTTTTCTTTTTGATATATCCTTCGATCTTGAGGGTTTGAGGAGTGCTAATTCCAGCCAATGCATTACATGATATTGTGGGAGTCAACTCTTCAGATGAAATTTCTTCTACATTTTCATCTTGAGATGGTTCTTGTTCTTGTTCTTCTTCCTCTTCACAATCTATGTAGAATAATTTATTCTCACCACACTTATGTCCCTTACTGTACTTGCTGTCACAATTAAAGCATAAACCTT
>ML834050.1:75773-90037 GCA_009831015.1 Picea engelmannii | reverse complement strand
CCTCTTCACAATCTATGTAGAATAATTTATTCTCACCACACTTATGTCCCTTACTGTACTTGCTGTCACAATTAAAGCATAAACCTTTTTCTTTTCTTTCCTCCAATTGTTGAGGTGTCAACCTTGTAGGTTGAGGTGTTTTAAAAGAAGGAGCATTATTCTCTCTATAACTGTTAGGATTGGTCCTTCTAGTAGCCATATCCATATTTTTATTTTCAACATTTCTTTCCACCCTAAATGCATTCTCCAATGATTTGAGTTCCCAAAGGCGAACCTCATGTTGAATGTGATCCTTTAAAGTTCCTATGAATACATCAATCAAGTGCTCATCTGGAATATCTGTTACCTTTATATTCAATCTTTGGAAGTTCTCAATGTGCTCTGTAACTGAACCATTTTTCTTGATATTTATCAATTGGCTAAAGAAGGTATTTCTCCTTGTATCCTCATAGTGTGCTATCATTTCTTTCGTGAAAATAGTTCAAGTGACGAGTGATTTGTGAGAACAAAGCCATCGATACCATACAAATTGATTGGGTTCTAAATATAAAGAAGCAATTTGTACCTTTTGTGTATGTGACACATTATGTAGATCAAATAATTGCTCCATCTGAAGTATCCATGTGATTGGGTCCTTGCCATCAAACTTCCTCATATCGATCTTAGGAACGTGGTTGGTCTTCAACCTAAAGTTGGAGTTTATTCATTCTTGATTCACCTTCCTTTTGTCCTCATCATGAATTTCATGGGATACATTTTTACTTTCATGTGTCCTCTCTATTAGGAAATTTTTCAATCCTTCCATGATCTCCCCTTTTAAACCCTCCATCATCTCTTGTAGTTCATCTTTTATTACTGTCTTCTTTTGTAAATCATTTATGTCCCTACACATTTATTCACCTTCATCAAGAGTCCATGTAGGATTGTCTGGAGGCTTATTTGGTGTAGAAGTTTCCTTTTTGGGTGGCAATTTGGCCAAGTATCTCTTTTGAACCTTGATTTTGAGGTGGTTTTGCTAGACAATCTTTCTTCTGTTGTATCTCCAAATTTTCGACCCTTATGGGTATGAAAATTCATTTTTTATTTATTTATCTAATATTGCTTCTCTGCAATTCCACAGGTCTGATCAAAATTGGATGTGCCAAGTGGAATTTACGGTAACTTCTCCACAACTTGCTGATTTTTGGCCTTTCCAGGAGATCTCACTTGTATAGCGTGCCCCACACAAAATAATGGATATAAAATTATAAAACTCGTACCAAAAATACTACAGACTGTCCACTATCCAATGCAGTTAGTCTCACTCAATTTGGATACTCTAGGAAGAAGTTATGATTTTTTTACCTGGAACACCTTCTTGAGACTAGTCAATAGGACTAGTCAGATACCCTATATTCCACAGGTTGTATATACAAATGTAAGATGACCCAGATGTTGAACGTTTTACCACAGGCACCTTACTAATTTATGTGAATATCCTCTGGAGTTCAGGGTCTGAAACATTACATAAATTTTTTTATAGTGAAAATTTTGTAATGACTCAGTTCAGGATGATTCCATAACCCTATTTTGCACAGGCTGTATCTCTGAAAGTATAAGGCCTTAGGAGCTGAAACTTTATCCCAACGTACCTTGATCTGTCTGCTAAATATCCTCCAAGTCGTTCCTTTTGAAATTTTGTAGAAAAAAGGTTATAGAAAAAATTCCAAGGTGTCTTAGATGTATCAGTGAAACCCCAAGACCTTGAGCTCTGATACCATATGTTAAGAACCAAATATCAATATAGCATAGAAAAAACTCAAAATAAGTACTCAATTCCTTGAAAAAGAGATAAATTCAGATAATAAGCCTCTCTGAGGGGGAAACCTACTTATGCCCACATAAATGTACAATTACAAGATGATTCCAAATGAAAATGTCTCCTTGGTATCTATAGGAGACTAGGAGTTATAATTACAACTAATGGACTAAAGACAACATAAATAAAATAAAATTACTAATGTAATATGTCCCAATTAAAGGGTAATGAGCCATTATTTAGGGCTTAACATTTTGCATGCTCCTGGACAAAGTTTTATAAAAATGGTTGATAATAGATACGATGTATGAGTGTTTTCCCAAGCTTGCACACTCGGCCTTAGCGATAATGAATAGGTCTTAGGCTCGCCAGTTGCAGAAGTTATACTTTAATTATGTTAAGAGTGAGGACTGTGATAATATTAGGTATTCAATGCACTTCCCTTCTATGTATATTGATGATTGGCGATTGCTCCATTTGTGTCTCTGTTAAACTTGAAATAGGTTATAAATTCCATTCGCATTGATTCTCCATTTTTGTTATTGGGTAAGAGATTGTTATTGATAAAATTTTCCAACTGTAGGATTGTATTTTCTTCCATCGCTAGGTGGTATCCATAACGCTTATTGTTTTTTGACCTTCTCTCTGACCTACTTCTTAAAACTCTCACTACATGGTCGATACCCTTAACAACTTCCTTGAGATATGAGTCCTTCAAACCACCCATAAATCTTAAAAATCTACGTTGGGTGCTTATGACCAGGCTTCGCACCAGTGGCCCTCAGCCAAGGATTGTTTAGAATGTGTATTCACCATCTCCGAGCCTCCTCAGAGTTACCTCTGCGTTGGGAAATTTCTCAGTGTCTGAACTTTTACACAACGAAATTGGGTACTGCAACCTTGCGTTTTCCATGGAAAATCTCAGAGGGCGGGCATGTTCTTCTGTGCTTTTGGGGTTCTGTAACTCTGCATTTTTCTTAAAACTTATGAATGCGTCCTTCACACAGTGATATTGCTCTCAGCGATCCATGTTTTTCCCAACGTTTGATCTTCTCTTAACACAATGATCCTCTCTTTGACTGCGTTTTTTTTAGATTTTCACTGCGTCTTCTTTTACACGACGACATCGGGTACCACAACTCTGCGTTTTTGTTTTTTTTGTGTTCCAGTTTGAAGAATTTCAATCCCTGTGATTTGAGCTTTCATCCTGGCCTTTAACCTGCATCCTCTGTGTGTTACCACCATTTTTTTTCAACTTGCGATTTGGACCTAGTTACTCTGCATTTAACTTATTACCCATGAAATTATTACTTGTTTGTTTTCCCTTACAAAAGATCTGCAAAATTTCCTCAGTACGCAGCGTGTTTCGTGATGTTTTCCTTACCAGCGATCCGTAAGGGAGCAAAGTTTCCCTGAGTGAATCTCCTCCAAAGATTGCTGCCAGCGAGCTTCATGAGATCTTCCTCCTTCTTTTCACGGGATAACACTCCCTTTTATCACTACCACATTCTGTGTTGACCTTCAAAACCTTTACCAATAAAATATTCCGACTTTTACTAATGAAGCTTCTCGGTGTCTGAAACTTCCTCCATAATTCCGTTGATAATTTCTTAGACTGTTATTCAGACAACCAATGCAGAGGTTATATACATGGATGCAGTTACGTCTACTGTGATTTTTCCGACAGTCTACTGTGATCATTAGGCATAAATGATGGAGGTGTATATAATTAATTTATATATCAATTATCTTTTATTTACATATTTTCTATCATTATTGATTGTAATGATATTGATTTCTGAAAATAATTATATTAATGCATCATTAGCAATATTAATGAAATAAGGGCCAAGAAGTTTTGGGTTATTTTAGACTTTTAATTCGTAGGGGAATTGTAACTTGAACCAACAATGAGGTAGAAGCCTTAAGCCTTAACTCTCATGTGAGGTATGTTCATTCTAGAAAGGGTTCACAAAGAAATGGCTATAGGAGGTATGTTCATCATTAGATCTCTATATTTAAAAGGTCGTCCAAGGAATTTCAATCTATATTGTGAATTTGTGTAAAGTATTTTACAAGTAGTTCAATACTAAGGAAGGAAACAAGTTTTATCACGTTCTTCAGGTATAACTCAATATTGATAATGTTTGTCCCAACGATTTCAGGGGCCATGCTAGTTGGATGTTGTTGATGACGATTTAATGAGCTTGACCTTGATAATACCATTGACTGGTTGTTGATACTCTACTTGAACTCACGTCCTTTTCCCTTTATAATTTGAGTTTATTGGTGATTATTACTATTGGTTGTTAATGATGCTAGCTGAATAATGATCATGGTATGATGAAAGGGGGGGTGAAGATACTCAGAACTATTACAAGGTGTTGTTATTGATTGTGGAAGCTTTAATTGCAATGATTGGTGGTGGCTGTTATGTGATGATTACCTTTGCGCCTTGAATCATTGACGTGTGAACAACAGATTAATTAACATTAGAACACTTGCACTTATGGACATCACATAATTATTGATTCTTAGACTTTTGGCACAATGTCATAACCAATGGGGTTTAGAATTTTGGACTTTTGTGCATTTGGATTTTATGTAGTGAATGATGGATGAGCGACCCTTAATGACATCTTGATGTATTAATGAAGATAAAATAGTAATCTTTTCTTCCGTCAATAAGGTATTAATGAATGATGGTCTACATTCTTGATTGTGCCTTTAAATTTATTAACGAATGATAGCTGTAGAATTCAGACAACTTGGGCAAATTGAAAATGTTATGATATTGATGAGTGTTGTGATTGATACCTCGTGCGCCATGTTAATCGATGCCTAGGATTTTTGGGTGATCGATGTGTTGACGTTTTGATCATTATTATGATCCTTTAATTTCCTAAACGCGACCTTAAAAGAAAAAAAAATGTTTTACCTGTCTTACGTTGTTTTGTTATCGTAACGATGGGGCCGTTACATTTGCAATAAATAATGAGGACCTACAACTATTTATGAACCCTGCAATGTTCCCATGATTTCATGGATGACCATCAATATACAACAAGTTTTTATTGTTAAAGTTTCCAAAATCATAACCATTCGGACACATACCAGCCATGGAAACACTATGTTTGTATTTAACAATTTTCATGTAATCAGATTGATTATAAAAAGGACCACAAAATGGAATAAGTGCTAGTGATTGTTTGGGAGGAATAGATACATGTGAAAGGATAAACAACCCAAGTTTCAAAACATCTATTTTCAACTTTACAATCATATAAATATTACCACAAAAAGATAATTTGGTTCCAACATCGGGCATAGGCATGGAAGACGACCAAGCACCATACAAAGCTCATTTGTAACAGGTTTGGTATTTACTTTTCATATGGATAGGAAGAGGGAAGTCATCGCTACCTCCAACAATTGAACTGACTTTGGTGTGTATTTGAACATTTTTTCTCTTACCTCATACAACTTTTTGGATCTCCTAGAGATGTTTTGGGTAGTATTGATATCATACTTTGACTCACTAAAAATATTCGTTAACTCAATAGGAGGAGATATGTTGGTCAATTTAGGATGAAACTTAGTTGATCTCACTTCCAACTTTTCAAAAAATGAGCATATGTAAGTGTTCCTATGTGTCTTTTGTATATCACCTATTGGATTCTTGACTGCAATGGGAGGTATTAGACTATCAAATTTGGGTATTCAATCATTAATATAATGTGACGATGTGACATGTCGAGGGTTCTTCTTCATCCCTTTACATTTTGAAAAACCCCATACTACTAGGGTTCCATAAAAGAGATCCAATTCATAGTGTAATACCATTGACCTAGGCTGGTTGTTGGAAGATGACATGTTACAATTGTTAGGGTAAAGAAACTGTCCATTTTCATCAAACATTTTTCTATGGTATCTTTCTCCTGATAAGAGCTTGTGACATTTTTGGACTAATGGAATATCTTGCACATCCAAACTCAATCTTGAATCAAAATTTTACAAAATTCAATGAACAATTATTCAAATGCACGTGCATAAATAACATAAATTCAACCACATAAATGAATTATAAATAAAATATAGACTTGCTTCAAATGGCAAGGGTGAACTTGATGAACTTGCAACGATACAGAATGAGCTAGATTCTAAAGAATTTTCCATTTTACATTATAACATTTTTTTCACTACATTTGAACCAAAACCATCATCAATACGTGAATGGATTCTTAAAACAAATTTTGGGAAGCATAGAACAATCTAACTTTAAAAATAATTTTGAATGGTTTTGTTGATTAAAAAAATTGATCACCTAGGTTTCTCGCTCCTGGAATAATAGTAAAAAAATTCCATATCAAAAGAAGGAAATTTTGAAATATTATCATTTCATAGCATAACCCTCGATCTCAGCTTCATCACACATTTTACGGATTAAAAATATGAGTCTGTATGCTCAATATATCCAGGTTTTTGTCTAACCACCCAAGGAGCACTTTTTCCATATGTAACACAACTAAGTTTTCTTGGAACCATGCCCACTTTCTTGGAACCACATAATTTCTTAAAACCATGCATTTTCTTGGTTCTTCATTCCATACTTAACCATTTCCACATTTAACCATTTTCATACTTAACCCATTTCCATACTTAGCCTATTTTCATTTTCCACTTTCCATTTAGTTAATTTTCATAATACCCACGCCTTAGTCATTTTCATAATTCATTTCCATTTTCTATGCCCACTTATTTATTTTCATAATTCGTTTTCATTTTCCATTTACTATTTTATTTTTCTATTTTCATTTTCCATTTTCCATTTTACTTTTCCTATTTCCTTTTTCCTATTTCAATTTTCCATTTTCTATATTTTCACAATTTCTACGTTCATTCCTATAATTGATTTCCATTTTCCCATAATTATTTCCCATAATTCTTAATTTTTCAATATTATTTCCTATCCTAAGTTCCTTCCCCCTTTTTCGTGGACCTTACCGGGACATGTGGCGGTAACATGGACATATCCTCATATGACATGTGGCAATGGCATTGAATAATACCTTAATGACACGTGGTGGTGACATGTACCTACCCACAGGTGACACATGGCGATGACATGGACATTGACTGGGTTATGCCTGGGCTATGACTAGATGTTGACTAGGTCATCAAAATTTTATTAATTCATGAAATTTTCTTAAGGCACGAGAGCTACACCAAAGTCTCTATAGTATCATTTGTTCCACAAGAGGACTATGGTAAAATTTTCATTATAAACACTTAAAAAATCTTGACCATAGTGCATGTGGGATTGCAATTTGTTTTAAAAGGGCAATTTTTGATGAAGGGTTAGGATTGATCTACAAATTTGATGGATGGTTGCTGAGCAACGATCTTTAGAAGTTCATAACTCAAGATCCAGGTGTTTGTTTTGGGAAAACCATACTTCATTGGAAAGGTAATGCAAACAGGAATATGATGAAATAGGTTTCAAGAGGTGAAATGGGTCATAGATCTCTTAGGAATTGAAATAAAAATCATCTATGTTTTCATAGTTTGCTGATAAATTTGCTTGGAACCTAAACTTCCCGAGCTTATGACTTGAGATATAGAACTCCGAATCACATTTAGGAAGACTCATTGGAAATCTAAGACGTTGAATATTACTTCTATAATGGTTTACATGTCTAAGAAATCAACTATCATGTTCAAAAAATTAAAATACATTCCACTCTTGTTTAAGGTAGTCAGTTCCAAGTTTTGGAATTGAAAATTTATTAAATGTATTTTATTAAAGGAACAAGTGGCCCTACTTGGAGGCATAAATTTATGACATAAAATCATTAATGATAATTCAATAAAGTACAAATCAAAATTAGTTTACTCCAAAAAGGAATTGTGTAGAAAATTCTAGAAAGACAAACCCTAACTACTTCAAGAACATTGAGAGGAGACTTTAAAAAGGCAAGATAAGGAACCATCAAGGGGTTGTCAGTCAAAAGTTTCTACAGTGGTGAAGAGTTTACAAGAACAAAAGATCTATCTTTCCAAGATTCTTTGAATTGGCGTGCTAAAATTTTCTCTTTACATATTCTTCCTTTATGTTTCTTACCATCAAATGTTTCATTTATTGTAAGCCAAACAAGAAGATTTAGGTATAAGAAGTTCTTTCTCTAGAGTTATTCAGTCATATTGTAACATTTCAGGTCCAAAGGAGCACAATCCTTTCTTGTAAAAAGTAGATGCAGTTCATTTCAGTTCATGTAGTCGTCATTGAGGAATTGTTGAAGTTATTTCAGTTCTTTTGTTTCAAACTTTATTGAACTTATCATATAGGGATATGTTTTTAAATTTCTCCAACAAAGAACAACTCGGGGCACTACATTAGCAATTTCTCAGACTTGAATTGAAAGCATGTGATTTCAAATGTATTTCCTATAAAAATATTTTTGGGTAATTATGAAGTTATCATTTAAAGTTATTTGAAGACCTTTCCATTTCTCCATCTTGTAAAAGCAATAATAGATTCCAAGTTCAGTTTATCTTACAAGAAAGAGAGAATGTTTGTTGAATGGAGACTCCAAAACCTTGTAGACACAAATATTTGTTAACACACTTTATCTTTTCTTTTCTTTAAATGATCTGATGTATATTTGTATAACTTTATATAAGGGTTGCACACTTGCATATATAAGCTTTATTAGAAGTTGTTTTGGGGTTTTGTTTTTGGCAATCACCCTATGCATTCATTGTAAAACCATACAAAGAATATTCTATCATTTCAGCGAAAGAGGAGTACCACCTCTATAAAAACACATGGGGATTCATATCCTCGTGAGGTTGACCTTAAGACTATAAAAAATTCTTTTAGATCAACATTTTTGGCAAACATACTGGGGATGATTTATTTTCAAGGTATCTGAGACCTTGTTTTTAGATCTGATTAAGGAACCAAGGTCTCCATGATTCAAATTTTTGAAAAGAAAACTCAAGAAAACTACTACTTATTCTAGATGCATGAGGTTTATGAAATTATTATTCAGAGATATTTGACTTACCTCAAAAATAGCTAAGAACCATCAAAGATTCGAGAGGATGAACTCCCTTGTGATTCCATTGAAAAAAAATTAAAAGCCCTGGTAATTCCATTGGAAAGATTAAAAAATCTCAAGAAAAATTTCATGGTGGCTCCACCAAAGAACTTTTTTCATGTCATGATGATACTTTATCTTCTCCACCAAGCCCATAAATGGATTTACAAGATGCAACAAATGGAATAAGTACCTAGAGAAGGATGTGACTGCATAGTATCCCTTGAAATATTCCAAAAGTTGATTTTCAGATGCCTGCTATTCCTATTGAAAATTTTTACACATTCTTTGGGAGTACTTCAGAGGATGCAGAGAAAAACTTGTTTAAATTCAAAAGAACATGCGATATTTTCAATTTCACTGAAGACAATGTTACATGTCGATTATTTTTACAAACCCTACATGGGGATTCTCTTGAATTATACTATTCATTGATGCTTGGGACCATTACCCATTGGAATATGTTGGAAACCTCATTTGGTGAAACATTCATCCCAATAATGCACATTGCACTCATATTCCCTTTCTGATTCTTTCAATGTTTCTTCCCACCCTCCCTCTCCCATATGGACACAAGACAATGAAGTGAATAATTTGGAAGAAAAATCTTCAAATATTAGACTATTTTTCTAAATTAAGTCATATTGCTAAAAATGAAAATGACAAATCCAATTTTCAAGCGCAAGATTTAAGATTCTCATATACTCCATATGAAGATATTTTGAGAAGCAAGTTCGAAAATGAAATTGAGGAGCCTTTAGCAAATTCACAAGAATATTTAATCCTTGTAACAGATGATGAAAAGACACAAAACATTGGCAATAGGAAGAATTAGTGGAAGAACTTAATCTTGAGAAAAATGATGGGAAAGATAGCCATTGCATGAAGGAATATTTTCTTCAAGACATAGTTGATGAATCAAGAATATTGAATGTGGTCGATGATAAGGAGAAAGATGAAAGTATTTTCAAATTTGAAACTTCACATCCAACCAAGGACAACATCATTCTTGAGAAACCAAGAATTTATTTCATTGAATCATGGTTCCAAATCATTATTGACCAAGTAATGTAATCATATTTTGAGCACATCTACTTCAATTTCCCTCCAGCACACTTTGGACATGCTCTTGACTCCTTGATAGAAGCCTTGACATGTTCCCCAATTTTGGAGTTCATTCCACAGATCAGTTGGATGATTGAATGGATCAATTGGAAATCTACTTATCCTTGAAAAGTGTCCTTTCCCTTCAATTAGTATAGGGTAGGTAGATCTGTTTTTTACATAGTTTGTTTCTTCATTTAAAATTTTGCACAATACATAAATTGCTAGATGGAGAAAATGTTTGAAGATGACTTAATGAACCAATGGATGAGGAATTACAAGAATTTGTTTTGAATATGAATCCATACCCTAATGGAGAAGGCAACCAAACCAGGATTCTAGATTCTCAACAACCCACAGGAGGTCATTGTCCCACAATTGGAGCTAGATGTTGATAAAAAAATTTGTTCACCTAGGTTTCTTTCTCTTGGAATATATAAAAAAAACCATATCAGAAGAATGAAAATTTGAAAGATTATCAATTCACAATGTATCCCTAAGTCTCATATTCATCACACATTTTACAGATTAAACATTCGAGTATGTATGCTCAAGATATCCAGGTTTTTGTCTAACTATCCAAGGAGCACTTTTTCCATATGTAACACAACTAATTTTTCTTGGAACCATGCTCATTTTCGAAACCAATCCCATTTTCTTGGAACCACATACTTTATTGAAACCACACATTTTCTTGGTTCTTCATTCCATACTTAACCATTTCCACATTTAATCATTTCCATATTTAACCCATTTCCATACTTAGCCTATTTTCATTTTCCATTTTCCACTTACTTAATTTTTGTAATACCCACCACTTAGTCATTTTCATAATTCATTTCCACATTCATTTTCATAATTCATTTCCATTTTCCATGTCCACTTATTTATTTTCATAATTTATTTTCATTTTCCATTTGCCATTTTACATTTCCATCTACCATTTTCAATTTTACTTTTCCTATTTCCATTTTCCATTTTCTATATTTTCACAATTTTTACATTCATTCCTATAATTCATTTCCATTTTCCATTTTACCATAGTTGATTTTCATTTTCTAGTTCATTCTCGTAATTCATTTACATTTTCTTTTTTCCATTTTTCCATTTTTTTCTTTCCCGAATTTAATATTTCATTTCCATTTTCTTATTTTCATGTACCATATTTCGCTAGGGATAATTTTAAGGATGGAAATTTTTGTTAAAATGAAGAAACCTGGGCTAATCTTAATAGTCCTTAATATGGAAAATGTAAAATGTTTGGTGATAGATTTGTAAAAATATTCAAATTTCTAAGGGATTTTATATAGTTTATATAAAATTTTGGTAATTTTTAAGGTAAAATAATTTTATTCTATGGAATTTGGGCGAATCATTTTTAGAAAAAAAATGGAAATTGACAAATCGTTTTTGGGAAAACCATGGAAAATTAATCTATTTGAGAAATTTATGCCCTAAAATTATCTATGTATTTCACGTAATTCTATTATATGGCCTCCCCAACACTTACCATGTTTTACTCTTCCAACACTTAGTTAGATTTGAGTTATGTAGGAGTGACAATGCAGGGTTGAAACGAGTCCCAAGTTTTCATCTTTGTAGGTCCACAATCCAACTATCTACAAATTACACCTCTTACTTCCACGTTCTCCACAATAAATTTTTCACTTTCCACCTTTTCCATACTTAGTAATTTTTCTTGAAATGCAGATGCAGAGCCACATACCATTCGTCAACTTTTTCTTGAGTCTCTAGGTTTGCAGGTCCACAATCTTGCATACTCCATAATGCACTCTTCATTCCCCTTTTTCACCTCATACTTAGTCTTTTTTACCATTTTTTGTCCCTTCACCGACCTCCTTTACCTCCGCATTCCTGTAACTCCACAAACCCTGCATTTAATTTTTTAATATTGTTTCCTATCCTAAGTTTCTTTCCCCTTTTTCATGGAGCTTACTGCGACATGTGGCGGTAACATGGACATATCCTCAAATGAAATGTGGTAGTGACGTGGAATAATCCTTTAATAACATGTGGCAATGATGTGGACCTACCCACATATGACACATGGCGATGTCATGGGTATTGACTGAGTTATAACTGGGCTATGACTGGACACTGACTGGGTCATCAAAATTTTATTTATTCATGAAATTTTCCTAAGGCATGAGATCTACACCAAAGTCTCTATATAGTATCCTTTGTTCCACATGAGGACTATGGTAAAATTTTCATTATAAACACTTAAAAACTATTGACCACAATGCATGTGGGATTGGAATTTGTTTTAAAATGGTAATTTTGATGAAGGGCTAGGATTGATCCACACATTTGATGGATGATTGCTGAGAAACGACCTTCAAAAGTTCATAACTCAATATCTGGGTGTCCGTTTGGGGAAAACCATACCTCGTTGGAAATTTATTTCGACAAGGAAGATGATGAAACATGTTTCAAGAGGTGAAATGGGTAATAAATCTCTTAGAAATTGAAATAAAAGTCAACTATAGTTTCATGGTTTGCTAATAAATTTGCTTGGAACCTCAACTTCCCGAGCTTATAATTATAGAACTTCGAATCATGCTCAGGAAGACTCGTTGGAAAGCTGAGAAAATAAAGATTACTTCTAAAGTGGTTTACATGGCTAAGAAATCAACTATCATGTTCAAAAAATTAAAACACATTCCACTCTTGTTTAAGGCACTCAACTTCAAGTTTTGGAATTTAAAATTTATTAAATACATATTTTATTAAAGGAACAAAGTGGGCCCTACTTGGAGTAACGAATTTCAATGACATAAAGTCATTAATGAGAATTCAACAGAGTAAAAATCAAAAGTGGTTTACTTCAAAAAGGAATTGTGTGGACAATTCTAGAAAGGCAAACCCTAACAAGAACATTGAGAGCAAACCTTAAAAATGCAAGAGAAGGCACCATCAAGGGGTTGGTAGTCAAAAGTTTCTATAGTGGTGAAGAGTGTGGAAGAAGCAAAGCTCTATCTTTCCAAGATTCTTTGAATTGGCCTACTGTAACATCCCTCTCTTGCGCACACCTGATTGGACTTATTCTTTGAGGACACTTACATGCAAGTGATCCGGTTCATTATACAATTGGCTATTTTGATTATGATTATGAGATGTTGTGGATTTGATGATATGTTATTTTTCTATATTTATATCGACAGGTTCTATTGACTGGTTTCTCTTGAGTGTGAAGGACTCTGGACGTTAGAATATGCCGATGGCATCGATGGATCTCCTTGGAGTCTGGATTGAGTCAGGAGTGGGTTGTTATGGTTTGAATGTTTTTGATATTATAAATGTGACATATGACTACATATTATGATGTTGATTTTTATCGTTGACACGTTTCGTTGGTGGATGCAGACTGACGGTAGATTTCTAATTAGACTCACATTAGGAGTAAAGGGGTCACGCATGACAACCTAATACATTGAGGAAGAGGTGTGGCAACAACCCTACCACAACCTACTAGCACTCCCGTCATGGCTCGAACTGTAGGTTAATGATTTCCCAATTCTAGAGATCCATGATGTCATGAGGGCATACTATGATAGTCACTCACGATGATTATAAGGGGCACGCAATAAGGCAGGGTCCTTATTCCTTAGAGGCCCTCAGTCTCCCACAAGGTCACCTAATGGAGTATTGACTCCAGGGGTTTGACGTCTACCAAAATCAGTCAAGAGGTGAGTGGCACACTTGGAGCACGTAGTGCATCTTGAAGGGCATGTCGTGCAAAGAAAACATGAATGTAAGTGAGTGGAACCCTTGGAGCACATAGCGTGTCTTGAAGGGCATGTCGCTATTTTATCTTTGGTAAGTTAATAAACATAGTACCTAGAAAACTATGCCTCCTTAGGACCTGGTTAGCCTTAAAATGAATGATGGTATGAGTAAAGTTTAATAACTATGTTTTTCCCTTAAAAACTATCGCCAAGCCTAGTGAATTTAACACCTAGGTCTAAGTAGAACATGTGAAAAAAAAAACTAATTGGACATGTAACAAGAAGGGGGTAAAGAAAATTCAAACATTAATAATTAAAGTAAAATTTTAATGAAGGATTAAATTATTAAAAGGGTAAATTGTTGTTATATCTAAACTTGCTAAATCAGAACTTAGAAGAAAAAGGGAAACTTAAGGAAAAGGGGAATGTCTAACATAGTAGGGAATCTAGTCTTTGGAACCTTCTAATTGTGAACTCAACTAGGTTTTAAGAAAGGAGCCAGTCATTTAAGAA
>ML834050.1:50586-75673 GCA_009831015.1 Picea engelmannii | reverse complement strand
AATGAACAATTATTCAAATGCACGTGCATAAATAACATAAATTCAACCACATAAATGAATTATAAATAAAATATAGACTTGCTTCAAATGGCAAGGGTGAACTTGATGAACTTGCAACGATACAGAATGAGCTAGATTCTAAAGAATTTTCCATTTTACATTATAACATTTTTTTCACTACATTTGAACCAAAACCATCATCAATACGTGAATGGATTCTTAAAACAAATTTTGGGAAGCATAGAACAATCTAACTTTAAAAATAATTTTGAATGGTTTTGTTGATTAAAAAAATTGATCACCTAGGTTTCTCGCTCCTGGAATAATAGTAAAAAAATTCCATATCAAAAGAAGGAAATTTTGAAATATTATCATTTCATAGCATAACCCTCGATCTCAGCTTCATCACACATTTTACGGATTAAAAATATGAGTCTGTATGCTCAATATATCCAGGTTTTTGTCTAACCACCCAAGGAGCACTTTTTCCATATGTAACACAACTAAGTTTTCTTGGAACCATGCCCACTTTCTTGGAACCACATAATTTCTTAAAACCATGCATTTTCTTGGTTCTTCATTCCATACTTAACCATTTCCACATTTAACCATTTTCATACTTAACCCATTTCCATACTTAGCCTATTTTCATTTTCCACTTTCCATTTAGTTAATTTTCATAATACCCACGCCTTAGTCATTTTCATAATTCATTTCCATTTTCTATGCCCACTTATTTATTTTCATAATTCGTTTTCATTTTCCATTTACTATTTTATTTTTCTATTTTCATTTTCCATTTTCCATTTTACTTTTCCTATTTCCTTTTTCCTATTTCAATTTTCCATTTTCTATATTTTCACAATTTCTACGTTCATTCCTATAATTGATTTCCATTTTCCCATAATTATTTCCCATAATTCTTAATTTTTCAATATTATTTCCTATCCTAAGTTCCTTCCCCCTTTTTCGTGGACCTTACCGGGACATGTGGCGGTAACATGGACATATCCTCATATGACATGTGGCAATGGCATTGAATAATACCTTAATGACACGTGGTGGTGACATGTACCTACCCACAGGTGACACATGGCGATGACATGGACATTGACTGGGTTATGCCTGGGCTATGACTAGATGTTGACTAGGTCATCAAAATTTTATTAATTCATGAAATTTTCTTAAGGCACGAGAGCTACACCAAAGTCTCTATAGTATCATTTGTTCCACAAGAGGACTATGGTAAAATTTTCATTATAAACACTTAAAAAATCTTGACCATAGTGCATGTGGGATTGCAATTTGTTTTAAAAGGGCAATTTTTGATGAAGGGTTAGGATTGATCTACAAATTTGATGGATGGTTGCTGAGCAACGATCTTTAGAAGTTCATAACTCAAGATCCAGGTGTTTGTTTTGGGAAAACCATACTTCATTGGAAAGGTAATGCAAACAGGAATATGATGAAATAGGTTTCAAGAGGTGAAATGGGTCATAGATCTCTTAGGAATTGAAATAAAAATCATCTATGTTTTCATAGTTTGCTGATAAATTTGCTTGGAACCTAAACTTCCCGAGCTTATGACTTGAGATATAGAACTCCGAATCACATTTAGGAAGACTCATTGGAAATCTAAGACGTTGAATATTACTTCTATAATGGTTTACATGTCTAAGAAATCAACTATCATGTTCAAAAAATTAAAATACATTCCACTCTTGTTTAAGGTAGTCAGTTCCAAGTTTTGGAATTGAAAATTTATTAAATGTATTTTATTAAAGGAACAAGTGGCCCTACTTGGAGGCATAAATTTATGACATAAAATCATTAATGATAATTCAATAAAGTACAAATCAAAATTAGTTTACTCCAAAAAGGAATTGTGTAGAAAATTCTAGAAAGACAAACCCTAACTACTTCAAGAACATTGAGAGGAGACTTTAAAAAGGCAAGATAAGGAACCATCAAGGGGTTGTCAGTCAAAAGTTTCTACAGTGGTGAAGAGTTTACAAGAACAAAAGATCTATCTTTCCAAGATTCTTTGAATTGGCGTGCTAAAATTTTCTCTTTACATATTCTTCCTTTATGTTTCTTACCATCAAATGTTTCATTTATTGTAAGCCAAACAAGAAGATTTAGGTATAAGAAGTTCTTTCTCTAGAGTTATTCAGTCATATTGTAACATTTCAGGTCCAAAGGAGCACAATCCTTTCTTGTAAAAAGTAGATGCAGTTCATTTCAGTTCATGTAGTCGTCATTGAGGAATTGTTGAAGTTATTTCAGTTCTTTTGTTTCAAACTTTATTGAACTTATCATATAGGGATATGTTTTTAAATTTCTCCAACAAAGAACAACTCGGGGCACTACATTAGCAATTTCTCAGACTTGAATTGAAAGCATGTGATTTCAAATGTATTTCCTATAAAAATATTTTTGGGTAATTATGAAGTTATCATTTAAAGTTATTTGAAGACCTTTCCATTTCTCCATCTTGTAAAAGCAATAATAGATTCCAAGTTCAGTTTATCTTACAAGAAAGAGAGAATGTTTGTTGAATGGAGACTCCAAAACCTTGTAGACACAAATATTTGTTAACACACTTTATCTTTTCTTTTCTTTAAATGATCTGATGTATATTTGTATAACTTTATATAAGGGTTGCACACTTGCATATATAAGCTTTATTAGAAGTTGTTTTGGGGTTTTGTTTTTGGCAATCACCCTATGCATTCATTGTAAAACCATACAAAGAATATTCTATCATTTCAGCGAAAGAGGAGTACCACCTCTATAAAAACACATGGGGATTCATATCCTCGTGAGGTTGACCTTAAGACTATAAAAAATTCTTTTAGATCAACATTTTTGGCAAACATACTGGGGATGATTTATTTTCAAGGTATCTGAGACCTTGTTTTTAGATCTGATTAAGGAACCAAGGTCTCCATGATTCAAATTTTTGAAAAGAAAACTCAAGAAAACTACTACTTATTCTAGATGCATGAGGTTTATGAAATTATTATTCAGAGATATTTGACTTACCTCAAAAATAGCTAAGAACCATCAAAGATTCGAGAGGATGAACTCCCTTGTGATTCCATTGAAAAAAAATTAAAAGCCCTGGTAATTCCATTGGAAAGATTAAAAAATCTCAAGAAAAATTTCATGGTGGCTCCACCAAAGAACTTTTTTCATGTCATGATGATACTTTATCTTCTCCACCAAGCCCATAAATGGATTTACAAGATGCAACAAATGGAATAAGTACCTAGAGAAGGATGTGACTGCATAGTATCCCTTGAAATATTCCAAAAGTTGATTTTCAGATGCCTGCTATTCCTATTGAAAATTTTTACACATTCTTTGGGAGTACTTCAGAGGATGCAGAGAAAAACTTGTTTAAATTCAAAAGAACATGCGATATTTTCAATTTCACTGAAGACAATGTTACATGTCGATTATTTTTACAAACCCTACATGGGGATTCTCTTGAATTATACTATTCATTGATGCTTGGGACCATTACCCATTGGAATATGTTGGAAACCTCATTTGGTGAAACATTCATCCCAATAATGCACATTGCACTCATATTCCCTTTCTGATTCTTTCAATGTTTCTTCCCACCCTCCCTCTCCCATATGGACACAAGACAATGAAGTGAATAATTTGGAAGAAAAATCTTCAAATATTAGACTATTTTTCTAAATTAAGTCATATTGCTAAAAATGAAAATGACAAATCCAATTTTCAAGCGCAAGATTTAAGATTCTCATATACTCCATATGAAGATATTTTGAGAAGCAAGTTCGAAAATGAAATTGAGGAGCCTTTAGCAAATTCACAAGAATATTTAATCCTTGTAACAGATGATGAAAAGACACAAAACATTGGCAATAGGAAGAATTAGTGGAAGAACTTAATCTTGAGAAAAATGATGGGAAAGATAGCCATTGCATGAAGGAATATTTTCTTCAAGACATAGTTGATGAATCAAGAATATTGAATGTGGTCGATGATAAGGAGAAAGATGAAAGTATTTTCAAATTTGAAACTTCACATCCAACCAAGGACAACATCATTCTTGAGAAACCAAGAATTTATTTCATTGAATCATGGTTCCAAATCATTATTGACCAAGTAATGTAATCATATTTTGAGCACATCTACTTCAATTTCCCTCCAGCACACTTTGGACATGCTCTTGACTCCTTGATAGAAGCCTTGACATGTTCCCCAATTTTGGAGTTCATTCCACAGATCAGTTGGATGATTGAATGGATCAATTGGAAATCTACTTATCCTTGAAAAGTGTCCTTTCCCTTCAATTAGTATAGGGTAGGTAGATCTGTTTTTTACATAGTTTGTTTCTTCATTTAAAATTTTGCACAATACATAAATTGCTAGATGGAGAAAATGTTTGAAGATGACTTAATGAACCAATGGATGAGGAATTACAAGAATTTGTTTTGAATATGAATCCATACCCTAATGGAGAAGGCAACCAAACCAGGATTCTAGATTCTCAACAACCCACAGGAGGTCATTGTCCCACAATTGGAGCTAGATGTTGATAAAAAAATTTGTTCACCTAGGTTTCTTTCTCTTGGAATATATAAAAAAAACCATATCAGAAGAATGAAAATTTGAAAGATTATCAATTCACAATGTATCCCTAAGTCTCATATTCATCACACATTTTACAGATTAAACATTCGAGTATGTATGCTCAAGATATCCAGGTTTTTGTCTAACTATCCAAGGAGCACTTTTTCCATATGTAACACAACTAATTTTTCTTGGAACCATGCTCATTTTCGAAACCAATCCCATTTTCTTGGAACCACATACTTTATTGAAACCACACATTTTCTTGGTTCTTCATTCCATACTTAACCATTTCCACATTTAATCATTTCCATATTTAACCCATTTCCATACTTAGCCTATTTTCATTTTCCATTTTCCACTTACTTAATTTTTGTAATACCCACCACTTAGTCATTTTCATAATTCATTTCCACATTCATTTTCATAATTCATTTCCATTTTCCATGTCCACTTATTTATTTTCATAATTTATTTTCATTTTCCATTTGCCATTTTACATTTCCATCTACCATTTTCAATTTTACTTTTCCTATTTCCATTTTCCATTTTCTATATTTTCACAATTTTTACATTCATTCCTATAATTCATTTCCATTTTCCATTTTACCATAGTTGATTTTCATTTTCTAGTTCATTCTCGTAATTCATTTACATTTTCTTTTTTCCATTTTTCCATTTTTTTCTTTCCCGAATTTAATATTTCATTTCCATTTTCTTATTTTCATGTACCATATTTCGCTAGGGATAATTTTAAGGATGGAAATTTTTGTTAAAATGAAGAAACCTGGGCTAATCTTAATAGTCCTTAATATGGAAAATGTAAAATGTTTGGTGATAGATTTGTAAAAATATTCAAATTTCTAAGGGATTTTATATAGTTTATATAAAATTTTGGTAATTTTTAAGGTAAAATAATTTTATTCTATGGAATTTGGGCGAATCATTTTTAGAAAAAAAATGGAAATTGACAAATCGTTTTTGGGAAAACCATGGAAAATTAATCTATTTGAGAAATTTATGCCCTAAAATTATCTATGTATTTCACGTAATTCTATTATATGGCCTCCCCAACACTTACCATGTTTTACTCTTCCAACACTTAGTTAGATTTGAGTTATGTAGGAGTGACAATGCAGGGTTGAAACGAGTCCCAAGTTTTCATCTTTGTAGGTCCACAATCCAACTATCTACAAATTACACCTCTTACTTCCACGTTCTCCACAATAAATTTTTCACTTTCCACCTTTTCCATACTTAGTAATTTTTCTTGAAATGCAGATGCAGAGCCACATACCATTCGTCAACTTTTTCTTGAGTCTCTAGGTTTGCAGGTCCACAATCTTGCATACTCCATAATGCACTCTTCATTCCCCTTTTTCACCTCATACTTAGTCTTTTTTACCATTTTTTGTCCCTTCACCGACCTCCTTTACCTCCGCATTCCTGTAACTCCACAAACCCTGCATTTAATTTTTTAATATTGTTTCCTATCCTAAGTTTCTTTCCCCTTTTTCATGGAGCTTACTGCGACATGTGGCGGTAACATGGACATATCCTCAAATGAAATGTGGTAGTGACGTGGAATAATCCTTTAATAACATGTGGCAATGATGTGGACCTACCCACATATGACACATGGCGATGTCATGGGTATTGACTGAGTTATAACTGGGCTATGACTGGACACTGACTGGGTCATCAAAATTTTATTTATTCATGAAATTTTCCTAAGGCATGAGATCTACACCAAAGTCTCTATATAGTATCCTTTGTTCCACATGAGGACTATGGTAAAATTTTCATTATAAACACTTAAAAACTATTGACCACAATGCATGTGGGATTGGAATTTGTTTTAAAATGGTAATTTTGATGAAGGGCTAGGATTGATCCACACATTTGATGGATGATTGCTGAGAAACGACCTTCAAAAGTTCATAACTCAATATCTGGGTGTCCGTTTGGGGAAAACCATACCTCGTTGGAAATTTATTTCGACAAGGAAGATGATGAAACATGTTTCAAGAGGTGAAATGGGTAATAAATCTCTTAGAAATTGAAATAAAAGTCAACTATAGTTTCATGGTTTGCTAATAAATTTGCTTGGAACCTCAACTTCCCGAGCTTATAATTATAGAACTTCGAATCATGCTCAGGAAGACTCGTTGGAAAGCTGAGAAAATAAAGATTACTTCTAAAGTGGTTTACATGGCTAAGAAATCAACTATCATGTTCAAAAAATTAAAACACATTCCACTCTTGTTTAAGGCACTCAACTTCAAGTTTTGGAATTTAAAATTTATTAAATACATATTTTATTAAAGGAACAAAGTGGGCCCTACTTGGAGTAACGAATTTCAATGACATAAAGTCATTAATGAGAATTCAACAGAGTAAAAATCAAAAGTGGTTTACTTCAAAAAGGAATTGTGTGGACAATTCTAGAAAGGCAAACCCTAACAAGAACATTGAGAGCAAACCTTAAAAATGCAAGAGAAGGCACCATCAAGGGGTTGGTAGTCAAAAGTTTCTATAGTGGTGAAGAGTGTGGAAGAAGCAAAGCTCTATCTTTCCAAGATTCTTTGAATTGGCCTACTGTAACATCCCTCTCTTGCGCACACCTGATTGGACTTATTCTTTGAGGACACTTACATGCAAGTGATCCGGTTCATTATACAATTGGCTATTTTGATTATGATTATGAGATGTTGTGGATTTGATGATATGTTATTTTTCTATATTTATATCGACAGGTTCTATTGACTGGTTTCTCTTGAGTGTGAAGGACTCTGGACGTTAGAATATGCCGATGGCATCGATGGATCTCCTTGGAGTCTGGATTGAGTCAGGAGTGGGTTGTTATGGTTTGAATGTTTTTGATATTATAAATGTGACATATGACTACATATTATGATGTTGATTTTTATCGTTGACACGTTTCGTTGGTGGATGCAGACTGACGGTAGATTTCTAATTAGACTCACATTAGGAGTAAAGGGGTCACGCATGACAACCTAATACATTGAGGAAGAGGTGTGGCAACAACCCTACCACAACCTACTAGCACTCCCGTCATGGCTCGAACTGTAGGTTAATGATTTCCCAATTCTAGAGATCCATGATGTCATGAGGGCATACTATGATAGTCACTCACGATGATTATAAGGGGCACGCAATAAGGCAGGGTCCTTATTCCTTAGAGGCCCTCAGTCTCCCACAAGGTCACCTAATGGAGTATTGACTCCAGGGGTTTGACGTCTACCAAAATCAGTCAAGAGGTGAGTGGCACACTTGGAGCACGTAGTGCATCTTGAAGGGCATGTCGTGCAAAGAAAACATGAATGTAAGTGAGTGGAACCCTTGGAGCACATAGCGTGTCTTGAAGGGCATGTCGCTATTTTATCTTTGGTAAGTTAATAAACATAGTACCTAGAAAACTATGCCTCCTTAGGACCTGGTTAGCCTTAAAATGAATGATGGTATGAGTAAAGTTTAATAACTATGTTTTTCCCTTAAAAACTATCGCCAAGCCTAGTGAATTTAACACCTAGGTCTAAGTAGAACATGTGAAAAAAAAAACTAATTGGACATGTAACAAGAAGGGGGTAAAGAAAATTCAAACATTAATAATTAAAGTAAAATTTTAATGAAGGATTAAATTATTAAAAGGGTAAATTGTTGTTATATCTAAACTTGCTAAATCAGAACTTAGAAGAAAAAGGGAAACTTAAGGAAAAGGGGAATGTCTAACATAGTAGGGAATCTAGTCTTTGGAACCTTCTAATTGTGAACTCAACTAGGTTTTAAGAAAGGAGCCAGTCATTTAAGAATTGTAAGGGAATAAAGGGACAACGAGGAGCGTTTTTAGGAACACTTTTAGGTGGGTGAGGGAAATAGGAAAATTTAATTAATTAATAAATTGATTTTCTGGTGCAACTAAGGGATCAGGTGACATGTGTACGGGGGAGGTTTATCCTAATTAAATTTAATAAAAAGAATATAATGAGGGTTTTGGAAACTAATCACTAATAAAACTCTATAAAAAGGATGACAGAGGAGGAATATCATCACGTCTGTTATGCGTAAGGTTACACTGCCAGAATTTATCTTGATTAAAATTTTCTTGTGGGAGTTGGGATACCCAGCTCGGATAACGAGTGGTAGATCGACCTTGCGAGGCGAGCTGGGAGCTAGCATTCTATGGTACTGTGTGTGTGGCTCCTTTGCGGCTTCGGGGGTTCAGGGGGAAGAAGATTACCCCTAGCATTGGATGGGAGGTATCGGTGAGGTTTCAGTGGTTGGAAAGTAGGAGCGGGATGGAGCATGAGCGCGAGCGCGGGGCAACAACAATGAAACCTTCGCCTTCTCTTATGGTACACAGGTCTCAATTTCACAATTTTAATTAGTTGATTTGTATGTGGATTTACATATAGATGGTATGAGGTATTGGGTTCTGGATACATGGGTGAAAGCTTGGGTTCCTCGCTCTGTGATCTTTTAACGGTATGGCTTCATGATTCGCCTAGAGTAGATTTTATTTGCTTAAAATTTGTTTCATGTAGCGCTGCAATAGAATCGACTAGTTGAATTTATTTACCTATATTTTATTCTTCTTGTAGCACTGCCATACAAATTTCTTTGAATGTTGTTTTACCGTGTTTTAATATCACTGTGGCGTAGTAATAAAATTTCCCATTGAATATCATTACCCATTTTTTATGCTTCTTGTAGCACTGCAATGAAAAGTCCAATGGAATATTATTTTTCTTGTAATTTTTTTTTACTACTTTCGGTAGCGTAACAACCAACATCCCTCCTAGTTCTATCTACATTCTTTTCTCTTTTCCTGTAGCGCATCCTTGGGTGCCTTTTAGTTGTAATTGCTTGTATTTTTATTTTTCCTGAAGTGTGTCAAGTTGTCCTCTGCAAAAATTCTTCACCCACAGCTATTTAGCTCACCCCAACCCTGAGTCGGACCTTGCCTCATGTTCATGCTTGGAGCACATAGTTCCCTCCATCTTGCATCCAGGCCATCCCCGTGCCTCCAATTGCTTCACTGTTCCTTTCGTGTACCTTTGTGTGCTTGACAACAATGTTTTTCTTTTTCGAACTTCATTTTTTTTATCAGGAATTTCACGTTGATCCCTTGGCGTTGATGTTATTGTTCCACCCCGGATTCACTGCATAATTACATAAGGTCTATGGAGGGGCCATGGATGCGTTGTGCGCACTCTATGCTCCTCCTTTCCATTGGATTGCGTTGAGTTGGTGCTTGCATTGTGTTGAATGGCGCTTAACTTGTGGACTCTCCCTTGGAGCCTTGTGTATTGGTGCTTGTATTGATTCTCTAGACACCTAGAGGATCGTGCTGGGTCAGACGCTTGGCTCGATTTAATCGTGGAATGAGTAGAAGACCCCAAAACTGTCGACTGTTTAAAAAAAAAAAACCTTTCTCTTCATTATTGTGATTTCATTTTTGGGTTAGCCTTCTTCTCAGATATCCTTGTGTTCCCTCTCACTTCGCTTCCATTGTCTCAATTTTATCATTTCCAGAACTTATAAAATGGAGTGGGATTGGGGATATCAATTTATTAACAATGTTTTCTTTTATTATTTTTCTGGAATTTTGTTTCGGGAATGGTGTTTAAGTGTGTTGAAGACTTACCTCTTTCCCTGAAGCCCTTGTTGTCGCCTTAGTGGTTGGGTCGGATTTTCCCTACCTTTCCCCCACCTGTGATGTGATTGGAACGTTGAACCCACATTCTACCTAATTCTTGCAGAAATTTTTAATTGCAAATTGTGATTTCTGGTGGAAGCGAATATGGCAAGGTTTTACTTGGGCAACGATATTATGTTAGTGATTATTATGGCAGTTGTACACTAGCTACCTGTCTTAATATCAACGTCTAAATCTGAGAACCGGTGGAATAGCCACGTGCTTAAAATCGCCTTTTGTTTGATTCGTTTCAGAACCGCGCATTGATCGATAATTTGTGAATGGTCTGGGGAAGATTTTATGGATTTATCATTGTTGTTAAGTGTTCTAAATAACGCTTTCATTTACCCAATAGAGTGGCTGCAACATTGAACCGTGTTAAATTCTTATAATAAGTGGGTAAATTGTTTAATCAACACGTTACTTGAGAACATGAGGATTGGTAGGGGAATAATAATTTACCTTTTTACGGTTGATGTTTTAGAACAACTCTTATTGTAGGATCTGGTAAAATTGCAACTCTATATTTGTTTTTATGGTGGTTTGTAACAGGGCGCTAAATTTAAGCACAATGTGAATTGGTAGTCGGATTATAATTGCCTTTATCAGTTCTTTTTTTACTTGAATTATAACCAACATTAAGTTAAGGGACTTGTTGGAATCAATAAAGTTAGTTGGTAATACTTGTATGTTGAATTTAATTGATATCTATTAGCTAGAAGATAACGTTTTTTCCTTAAAATGTTTAAGGGTTGTGTAATTAAAGGAAAGTAGGTAGGATTACTCTTAGTAAAGTTTGGGAATATTCACCTGGGTTGTTTAGTCTCAAATTATTAATAAATTATAATTTACACAGAAGTTTTACCTTTTAAAGGTTAATGTTTCTTTTTCTAATTTGGATTTGGTTAAGTAAAGAAAAGGATAGTTGAATTTGATTAATAAAACCCCTTTGGACTGGAAGGGTATAACTGCTACTTTAAGTTTGTTATATGTTGATTTTGAGATTGGGGTTGGTTATTTCTATGATTAGTCTTTATGATGGTAAACTGACAATGAGTCACATCTAGGTCATTGCGCAATAGGGGAAACCACCTATGATATGCCTCGTAGGATAACCAGGAAGCTAACTAGTTGTTGCACAATTTATTTTTTGATTATATCCACCTTGCGTCTCATTTAGCTTCTTGATTGAGTGTTTGTTTTAGTTTTCGTAAATGTTGACAGCTTAAGTTGGGACTTCTGACACGTTTGAATGGTGTCATGATTGAAGGTTTAGAATTGTTTATGTTGCGCCTTAGTCACCATCGTGCTTGTCGCAATGTGACGACATGATCCACTATGTCTAGATCATTGCATGCATTGACTGATAGGTGCGTGTGATAACCTGGCCTTGGGTCGTGTGCCTCCCGATGATGATGATGTTGATTATTGAATTGATGTTGGGTGATTTGTTTTGTAACTCTTGATTGTGATTTTGTTTCTCACTCGTTGGAAGGTTCAAATTCATGTGTCGCTTGTTGCTAGTTGTGTCTGGTTGATCTTGATGATGTCCTTTAGCTTAGTAGGCTTGGAATTGCTTGTGCTGGGTGGATGGTCATTTTATTCCTTGGCTGATTGACCGTTCAATGTTTCTTCAAGCTGCTTGATGTGATATTATGATAGGTCGTTATGTTTTTGTGCTTCGTGAATTGCGTTTGTTATGTTCGTCGACGAGTTGTGATGCTTGATTGATTTAATGGAATTACCTTCCCGACGTTTAAAAAAAAAAACAAAAAACTTTTACTTGTTTTGCGTCGCTTATTGTCATAACAAAGGGGTTCGTTACACCTGCTAAATTTTTCTCTCTACATCTTCTTCAACTATGTTTCTTACAAATCTTTCATGTATTGTAAGCCAAACATGAACATTTGGGTTTGAGCATTTCTTTCTATAATGAACATGATTTTTTTTGTTGTTGGTAATAATGAAGTTATCATTTAAATTTATTTGAAGATCTGTCCATTTCATCATCTTGCAAAAGTAATAACAGAGTCCAAGTTCAGTTTATCTTACAAGAAAGCATGGATGATTTTAAGGATGAAAATTTATTTTAAAATGTAGAAACCTTGGTGAATCTTACTAATCCTTCATATGCCAACTATAAAATGTTTGGTGACATTTTTGTTAAAATATTCAAATTTCTAAGGATTTTATATAGTTTGTATAAACTTTTCGCGATTTTTAAAGTAAAATAATTTTATCCTATAAAATTTGGGCGAATCATTTTTAGAATATAGAATTTTTTTTGGGGGAAACCATGGAAAATTAGCCCATGAGTGAAATTTAACCCCTAAAATCATCCCTACAAGAAAGAGAGAATGTCTATTGAATGGAGACTCTGAAACCTTGTAGACACAAATCTTTGTTGACACACTTTATCTTATATTTTCTTTAAATGATTTGATGTATATTTGTATAACTATATATAAGGGTTGTACAATTGCATATGTAATCTTTCTTGGAAGGCTTTTCAGGGTTTTCTCTTTAGAATTCACCCTATACATTCATTGTAAAACCATACAAAGAATCTTCCAACATTTCAGCCAAAGAGGAGTACCACCTCTATAAAAATATAGGGGGATTCATATCCTTGTGAGGTTGATCTTAAGACCGTAAAACAATCTTTTAGATCAACATGTTTTTAAAAGTTATCGATGCTCTTAATTAGTTTGAGATGACCTAGGGAGCCTATATAAAAAAGGCACCAATGTTCCTACATAAAAAGGCACCGACATGCTAAATTATAAAAAGCATCGAAGTGTGACCTCCGTTACTGCCTCCATAGACAAAAATCTCCACAAAATTTAACTACGGAGGTTTTCATTTCTATTTTGTAAATAAAATTGAGATTGTAGTGTTGTTGATCCATATTTTCGACCGATTTAGTATTGTCATTCAACCACTCTTAGGATTTCTTTTACATTTCTCTTAGCTTATTTTTCTTTACTTTTCTTCTCTCACATAAAAAAACCTCCAAGCACTTAATAGATTTTTTTCAAATGAAGCGGATGCAGAGCCTCATAACAATGCTTAAATATTTTTTTTGACTTACTCAGGTCCACAACCCTACACTCACCAAGATTCTTACTTCATTTCCTTTTCCATTTTCCTTTGGTACTTTGTCAAAATTCAGGCAATGCATATGCAGAGCCATGTGCCATCCCTAAATCCTTTCCTAATTTTCCACCTCTGCAAATCCATAGGTATGGATCCACTTTCCTCTTTTTACTTCTTTTCATACTTAGACATATTTCCCATTGCAGAGTGAATATCCTTACTCCTCATCACTTTTCTATGACTCGTAGGTTCGCAACCCCGCAAGTACTCATTTATCCTAACACTTAACCGTATTCATGAATCTTAATGCAGTCAATGTCACCCTTTCCCGAAGATTGTTTCACAAGTGTTTAAGTCCACAACCCCGCAACCCCACAAGTCCGCATTTTCGTAAATTTTCCCATACATCATTTTACACCTCCATACTTAACATTTTATGTTTATCATACCATCACATCACCATTTACCATCAAATTAATTACCCTTTCTGCATCATCCACCACTTGTAAAAGCATAATGTCGTTATTAATGAGTAATGCATTGATTAAGGGTTGCAATAAATCCAAGTCCCATGACAAATGATGAAATTTAAAGCATGATATACAACTAATTGAGTTACCAAGGAAGTATGTAATGGAATTTAAATAAAATAAAAACACCAACTGGAGGATTAGATGACAGTGGAGATAAAAACCCACCAAGAAAAATCCTTGAGAAAACACATGTTGCACACACTCCTATAAAAATAAAAATAAATCTGTCATTAGTGGAAATAAATGCACAAGAAGACCAAGAAAGTCCCCATGCTATGGACATGGACGAAATCATTGAAGAACCTGACTAGTCTACACAAAGGTTGTTAGATATGAGAGAGATAGATGATGCTATTATGACTCAAGATCCCAAGATATTTGAAGAGGAGTCTATCACTCTGCACCATGCAACTTACAATCATGAAACCAAAAAGTTGCTGAGAGAAAAGGTTAATACCAAGAATAAAAATTCATATGAATGATGGAAATATTCTATTGACTTGGATGGAGTAGCACCATCTAAAATTGCATATTTTCATGGAGCTACTGGAGATGCATTAACATAGTCAATTGAAAAAATGGAGAAAGAGAATTTCAAACTAAAGAAAAGAGTAAAATAATTAAAAGTTTCTATGGTACCAACACCATTGTTCCTAGAACCTTTAAGTTCTATGCAACCTATACTTGAATTGAGGAGATCCCAAAAAGAAGTATGAAATACAAAGGCTCATCAAGTTTATTACAGACTATAAGAAAAAATGTTGGTGATGCCATACAAAAATAGGTTGATATAATTCATGAAATTTGGGATCTTTCCCAAAATATTGCTAGATTTTCCTCAAGAATAGAGAATTTCAAAGAATATCTGCAAAAATATTTGGAGAATGATGAAGGATTTTTTCAAGGGAGATGTAAATACATTTTCTATTGATACTGAGAGGGGGTGAATCAATATCAAGTACAATTTAAAAACCTTTTCAACTTATACTTAAACCATTCAGTTATATCCAATGAGCAATGAACAATAGTATAAGAGTTACACCAATACACCACAATACACCATGCACAATATATGATAAATAATCAATAATTATTGTTCAAGGGAAGTAATGACTTCCAAAGGTAGCTACAACTTCCAAATATAAAGGGAGGGATAAACCTCCAAGAGGAAGATACAATCCTATAATATCAAGAGACAATTGACCTCTCCATCCTTTCCCCTTCCTTCAACCCAAAAATATATGAGAGATAATAAAACTTTACATTAAATCATCACCATCAACCAACTATCACATAGAACCTGATAATGCTTCCGGAGACTTATTCAACTTCTGCAATTATTTGATTCTTGGAATACTTTGATCCTGTAGATAATATTACTCAATGTATTCTCTGAAAATCCTCCAAGTTTCACTCCTTGAATCCTCCCCCAAAATAATTTATAGAGAGAATGGTAGACCTTATTCAATTCTGGTTTATTCAAGAGAGAGAACTTGTACAGAATGCCCCGCGCTCAATATTTAACATTAGATTATGAAACTCACACATACACAACTTCAATCCGTAATATTTCCAATGAAATTGTTCTCACTTCATTCGAATTCTCTATGAATAAGTTATGATTGTTTTACCCGGAACACATGTTTATTGACTAGCTTCATGACTAGTCAAAAACCCTATATTCCATAGAGTGTATCTCCAAAATTATAGCGAATAAAGAGATAATATTTTACCACAGGTACCTTGATATGTCTTCTCAATACCATATCAATTTCACCATCTGAATCATTCTAGAAAATAATTTATAGAAAAAATGGTAAGATGACTTGTAAATAACATACCTTAGAACACATCACCAAAAGACTTCATCTTCCATTGAAATCCGACCTTCTTTACTTTTGATTACCTCTGAAATTCGACTTGTCTTTAAAATGAATGTATAATGATATGTATTTATACCACTTATGTCACTTCCTTTTAACATTAGGTCCGACCTGACACTTTCTTATTTTGTTATTCTTTTCTTTAATTATCTTCAGGGTCGACATGTACTTCCTTCTTCAATTCACTTTGTCATATTCAAAAATTCATTTCTCCTCAACCATGAGGATCCACGTGATGTACCACATACCACCATAAACAACATGATGTATACTATCCATCCATGTGTGTTTTATCTGCATGTGCATTGTCCTTCATGTCCAAATACCTTCATCAATCTTGTGGTCCAAAACCAATGACTAGGGTTGACATCAATGACAACAACCAATCTTCCAAAAATATATGCCTTTGTAGTTGATGGAAACAATCATGCTCCCCCTATCATCATGATCCCAATTTCTCTCCCCCTTTTACATCAATGGTAAAGGGTAGGGCTGCTCCCCCTGAGTTCAATGGCATAAGGTGACCTTCTTCTTTAGGACTTCTCCCCCTGAACATGTGGCACTCAATAATACTTCATCCTTATTTTTGGTCTTTGGGACTTTTTCTTCCTTGGAATACTTTTGTGTGGCTTATGTCTTCTCTCTCTTCTTCATGTCTAGGATGTATATGTTGTTTGGTCTTCTTGTTTTAGTTGCAACCAATCTTCTTGAGTTATTTTATCTGATTTTACATTTTCGGGAATCAAGTGTAAGAGTGTATCCTTGATCACACATTTTAATAACACTGAGTAGATTATGCTTCAAGTATTCAACCAATAGGACATTCTTTGCTTTTACATTTTTTCTTCCAAGCTCTACTACACCTTCTCCAAGTATTTTGGTAGATGAGTCATCTCCAAATGCAACATTGCCACCCTTTCTCTTCAAGATGATGAATTTGTCTTGATCCCTAATCATGTGTGAATAACATCCACTGTCTATGTACCATTCATCTTCTTCTTTACATTGTTCAATGGTCAATGCTATTCGACAATCTTAATTTTTTGGAATCTCGTTCCTTCTCCATACTGTGGCTGGCATAGGGACATCTTCATTCATATATCTGCAATCTCGTGCTTTGTGACCAATATAATTACATTTGTAGCATACAATATTTTTGTCCATCAATGGGGAAAATGAATTATAACTTTTGTTGACAAATCCACAATTATTTCCATATCTTCTATTTACACCATTCATGTTTCTTGTGTAGTTGTTCCTTTCATTGATTCTGCAATTAATTGCCTTATGTCCAAAATGTTTGCAAGTATAACAATGACCAAGAAAGAAATTTTGATACCTTGGAGTAAGTGACCTTCTTTGTGATGTAGTCCATATGGGTTCATGATCTACTCTTTTGTAGTTTCCTTCATACTGATTGAAGCTTCTTTGATTCCTGAAGGTAAGAGGTAATCTTGGATATTTATCTCTTTTGTAATCATTCCTTCTTTCTAGTATCCTAGTCCACTTCTCATCAACTGTCTGTGTAGCTCTTTCTTCAACCTTCTTGTTGGTATTTGCATCTTCTTTGTATGTAGTTTCACTGATGCATCCAATATGTGTTAATTCTTTTGGCACTTGAGAGTTTCTTAAGCTCTTCCTTAATAAGACAACTTCTTGTTCAAGTTTCTCACAATCTTCTTCTTTCTTCATCATTTGGACATTCCTTACTTCTCCTATTCTTCTTTCTTCTTCGAGTAGAATTTTCAAGGAAATGGTTTCTTCTCTTAGTTTCTCAAAGTCTTCTAATTGTTTATTCAAGCTTACAACTGTCTTTTCACAACTACCCAATTCACTTCTTAATTTTCTATGCGTGTCTTTGAGCTTGTTATTTTCAATCTCAACATGCTTCAATTTTTTAAGATTCTCATCTTCTTGTTGAATAATTTCTTCTTCATTGGAATTTTATTCTTCAGTGTCATCTCTTTCAATCCTTGGATAAGGACATTCAAATTCAACATGTCCTACTCCTTCACAATTAAAGCAAAAGAACTGACCTCTATTTTCTTCTTTGAAATCCGAGATGTTGTAATTTGCTTCAACTTCTTCTGCTTCTTCCCTTGCATAAAGGTCTTGTAGCTTGTCCCAAATCTATTTTGATGATGCTCATGATCCCATATTAGATTTCACTGAATCTGTTAATCCATCCAGGATGGTATCTATTGCCAATTTGTTGTTCCTTTTTGCTTCCTTCTGAGCTGCAGTATTTGGTTTCTTCAAAGATTGTATCCTGAAGCAACTAAGAACCAAACATCTGCCCCAAAATATTTCAAGTAAGTTTCCATTATATTACTCCAATATTCAAAATCGCTTCCATCAAATGGTGGAATCCCATTTGGAATGTTGTCTTCAATTTTTGCTTAGGATCTTCCTTCCAGTGGTTAAATTGTACTGAAGGTAAACCGCTCTATTACCAATTGTTGATACTGAGAGGGGGGTGAATCAGTATCAAGTACAATTTAAAAACATTTTCAAGTTATACTTAAACCATTCAATTATATCCAATGATAAATGAACAATAATATAAGAGTTACACCAATACACCACAATACACCATGCACAATATATGAGAAATAATCAATAGTTATTGTTCAATGGAAGTAATGACTTCCAAAGGTAGCTACAACTTCCAAATATAAAGGGAGGGATAAACCTCCAAGAGGAAGATACAATCCTCCAATATAAAGAGAGGGTTGACCTCTCCATCCTTTCCCCTTCCTTCCACCCAAGAATATATGAGAGATAATAAAACTTTACATTAAATCATCACCATCAACCAACCATCACATAGAACCTGATAATGCTTCTTGAGACTTCTTCAACTTCTGCAATTCTTCGATTCTTGGAATACTTTGATCCTATAGATAATATTACTCAATGTATTCTCTGAAACTCCTCCAAGGTTCACTCCTTGAATCCTCCCCAAAAATAAGTTATAGAGAAAATGATAGATCTTATTCAATTCTGGTTTATTCAGGAGAGCGAACTTGTACAGAATGCCCTGCGCTCAATATTTAACATCAGATTCTGAAAATCACACACACAAAACTAAAGTATGTACTATTTCCAATGAAATTGGTCTCACTTCATTTGTATTCTTTATGAAGAATTTATGATTGTTTTACCCGGAACACTTGTTTATTAACTAGCTTCAAGACTAGTAAAAAACCCTATATTCCACATAGTGTATCTCCAAAATTATGGCGAATAAAGAGCTGAATATTTTACCATAGGTACCTTGATATGTATTCTCAATACCATATCAATTTCACCATCTGAATCATTCTAGAAAAAAAGTTATAGAGAAAATGATAAGATGACCTGTAAATAACATACCTTAGAATACATCACCAAAAGACTTCATCCTCCCTTGAAATCCGGCTTTCTTTACTTCTGATTACCTCTGAAATTCAACTTGTCTTTAAAATGAATGTATAATGATGTATTTATAGCATTTATTTCACTTCCTTTTAACATTAGGGTCAACCTGACACTTTCTTATTTTGTAATTCTTTTCTTTAATTATCTTCAGGGCCGACCTGTACTTCCTTCTTCAATTCACTTTGTCATCTTAAAATTTTTATTTCTCCTCAACCATGAGGATCCATGTGACATGCCACATACCACAAGAAAAAAAATTATGTATACTATCCATCCATGGGTGTTGTATCTGCATGTGCATGGTCCTTCATGTCCAAATAACTTCATCAATCTTGTGGTCCAAAACCAATGACTAGGGTTGACATCAATGACAACAACCAATCTTCCAACATTTTCAGCTAGAGTTTTGAGTTTAAATGAAGTCCGGATAAAGGAACAAAAACTTCATTCACCCTATTGTATGGAGCAACTTAATGCATGTTGGTTAAGGCGAATTAAAGAATTAAGAGAAATGATAAATGAAACTAAGGCCCTAAGGAATAAAAACAATGATTTATTTCTTAAGCTTGTGGGTCTTACCAAGGAATTATATGGTCTTGTTTTAATGATGAATACCATTATATTAACCAAAGAATCTTTAATGGGACAACTTAAAGCATTGAAATTTGCTTGGGATAATGAATTTACCAAAACCATATAATTTTCCGAGGATGAAGTTAAAATATGGTTGTTTCAACATATCAACAGAAATGATGAGGTGGATGACACATTGCATCAATTAGAACTACACCTGGGGGAATTTGAAAGATATATTTTTGAGAATAAAATAAAAAATGAAATCATCGTGGAACCTTTGAGAGAGTACATTGAGGAAAGGTTGAAAAAGGCGTTAATTGAAATTACTGAACCAAAAAAACAAGAAACATTTAGAGCATTTATGCTACCTCAACCACAAAAAAATTATATAAAGGAGCCAACTCCAAGCAAGTGAAGAGATGAGATTTCTCCATCACAATATTTTCATTTTATGGTTTGCAAGAGCCAATCCCAGTCCTCTTTGAAGGGAGAACACATTTTACTTTCTTTAAAGACATTTACTTTGTATTTAAAGACTCATTATTATTTTTGAGACTCTGAGAGAGCTACTTGGGATATTATATTGTTGTATTCTCAAAGACTTTGACCAGAAGCTTGAGTTACCAAATGTTCTATCTATCATAATCTTTTTGGTACTTTATTGAAATATAATTTAAATCTCTCTTTTATTTGCGATCCATTTCTTGTTCTCTCTATTTGTGGTATTGTTGAATGTTCTGATGAATGTTGCGATATATATATATATATATATATATATATATATATATATATATATCAGTCCTTTATATTATGTATGCACCTTGTCTATTCACTTTATAGATATTGTACATATGAGCTTATTTTAACATGCGGTCCCAAATCTCAGTTGTTGTTTTCCTTGAATGTGAATGTAAATATTAAGTCTGGTCCTTCTCAGAATTTGTTTTGTTTCATTTTATTTTCTTGGAATCATAAGAACAAGAGGAGTAACACCTCTCTAAAAATGTAGGTGGATTCATATCCTTGTGAGGTTGACCTTAAGACCATAAAACAATATTTTAGATCAACATTTTGGCGACCATACTGGGGAGAGAAAAAGGTTGGTTTGCATAGACTAAAATTTATGACTCAACCTAACCCAAATCAACCAAATTTGCAAATTGATCTTGGAAATCAACAAAGCATATTGCATCAATTGTATAATATGGCAATAAAAACAACCAGGACTAGAGCTGAATTAGAAAATTCTTTGGAAACCTTGGCTCGTGAAGAAGAAAGAGAGATCACAAGAAGACAAAGACAAGGGTTTGGAAACTGAGAAAAAGAATGGAGACATATAGAGGACCAACAACAAGAAGTAAAAGTAAACAAATTCAAAATCTTGAAGTTGAAGAAAATTTTTAAATTGAAATAATGAAAATTCAAGAGATGGGAGATAGAGAAGAAATTAAGAAGAAATGAAATTCCTGAAAATCAAGAAGAAATAAGAAATGAAATTCCTGAAAATTGAGAAGGAAGAAGAAATGAAATTCTTGAACATCGAGAAAGATATATAATCCCACTAAGAAGGATGAGGAATACCCCCCTTAACCCTTTTGGTGAAAAACATCAATTACCCACTCTCCCACAAGAGCCTTACTAGTATTTTCAGGAGACAAAATAATGGACCTGAAAAGACACATGGAACAATTTTTATCTATGTGTGAATTGCATCTAGTAGAACATGAAGGTGTAATGGTTAGATTTCTTTTGTAAACATTGATTGGCCCAACTCATGAATGGCATATGTCCCTTCCATCCCAGTCAATTGCATATTTCAATGATATAGAAACTATGTTTATGACCATATATGCGCCTCTGGTCATGTATCCCACGTTATTAACTTAGCTCACTCAAATCCATTTCAAGAAAGGTGAAAGGATACAAGATTTCAATTTGCGGTTTCACAAGATGCCAAATCAAATCTTTGAAGATCAAATACCAAATGACCTAGTTATACTTGGTTGTTATAAGAATGCTATGCCAACAAATGTAAAATATGCTATCAGGGCTGATCAAATACATGATTTGGATGGAGCTATGCACAAAGAGAGTGGGATGGAATAAATTATGATAGAAACAAATGTTGATCCTAAAATCATCCTCGGAAAATTTCAAAGAGAAATGAATAACTTAACCATAGCAAACCAAAGAGCTTCGAGTTGAAGGAATGTTGAGAAACGAGGAATTGTAGAATATTTTAGGGTGTTATCCTAGACGTAAGAAATGATCCAGATGCATCCCAAGAAACCAAGAAAAAAATTGAGATAGATCAGATGAATAGGAAAATTCGACAAATGAAAAATGAACTGACAAGGTTAAGATGAGTTTCCAACCCACTTCCTTCCGAATACCAAGACGTCAGGGTTCCTTTACAAGAACAAAGAAAAAATAATTTTCATGATCACAGAGAAAGAAATGACAAGATGAATGAAGAACATATACCAAGAGCACCACAGGTCCCAAACCCAAATGCCCTTGAGTTAGACGAAATTGCTATTGAAGAAAGTTTTGAAGACCTTGACTTGGAGTCAAACACTATGCAAAATGATGGTCTGGAATTAGTATAGACTGATGAATTGGAACCAATTTGTATTTTCAATGAACAATATGAAAATGATATTTTGTAAGATAATGCCATCCAGATAAGGGAACAAATAAACAAAGTCAAAGAAAAATAGGTTCCAGAAAAAGAAAAGACTAAGTCAAGTCAAGTAGAAACAATGAAGCATCCACTTGTTGCTAATCATACAAATAATCCACAACAAATGACATATAACATAATGGATGATCTTTTAAAACTCAAAATCACTTTTCCCTTTATGAAGTCATTAAGATTCCATAACAAAGAGAGAACTTGTTGAAAATATTTGATGACTCAGATACAAAAATGGAAATTGCAGTAATAAACTCAAAGCAACAACAAAACAATTCCTTAGTTAAACCTAAACCAAAGGTTCCACCATTTTACATTACCATAGAGAACCATGAAGTCATTCTGCACAATTGTTTGATTGACAATGGAGCTACTTGTTGGGTGTGTGTTATATTCTTTGCATGTGTGTGTGTGTGGGCACGTCAGATACGACAACTGTGTTTGATGATCCCTTCACCTAGAGCTCTGTCATGTGCGCCGGGCGCTTTCCTAGGGGGGGGAAGGTATGCCCTGCCTAGTTACGCATAGCATTCGGGGCAACGCCTCGAAAATTTTTTTTGGGGTGTTTTTTTTCTATTTTTAGCAGATTTTGCTATTTTTAGCGGATTTGTAAATTAATCCCGGATTAAGGGATTAGGGTTTTGGTATCTACGGAATACCTAAAAACATTGTATATATTGTATGGCGAATGGTGAAATTTGATATAATGAATATAAGAAAGGTTTTCCCGGTTGAGGGTTTCTGGTATAAAATCTCTGTGTACTCTGTGTATGAGCCATTGATTAATTTTTGTATTGCTTAAGAATCTATATGCATTGCTTTACTTCGCAGGTTTAAAACTTACACTACTAATAACATTATACCTTTATCAGTGATGCAAGCACTCGGAATGGAATGTACTAGATATTATGAAACTGGTGAAATCATTTATGCTATTGACTCAAGAAAATTTCTAGCTTATGGAGGGATTAAATATTTTTGTGCCTGGATAAGTGCACCTCCTCATATCACCACTGTTTTCACTATTGTAGTAGTAGACTTTCTTCTAGCATATAAAGTTGTTCTAAGAAGTGATTGGTCCTCAATGATTGGGGGGTACATCATGAATGAAGGAAGATGTATGATGCTCTCGAATAAATATGGAACAATGGTAAGGGTCCCCAGAGAAATAAGAAAACCTTTTTCTTTCAAAATAAAGGAAAATGAATCGATGAGAAATTATCTTGATGATGGAATGGGAAACTATGTTGTCTTTGATTCAAAACATATATTCACTCAAGAAAAGATAAAAGACGAAGACTCTTTTCAAGGATATTGGAAAATGTCTTTTGATGGTGCATGTTCTAAGTGAGGAAATGGAGTTGGAATTATTTTCAAAATCCCACAATCTACTCTATATCCTCATGCCATAAGACTTGAATTTCATGCACTAATAATGAAGCTGAATATAAAGCATTGATTCAAGGAATGATCATTTCCACTCAAACGAAAGGTGAACACTTAGTAGTAATGAGTGATTCCGAATTGATTATAAATCATATCAAAGGAAAATATAAAATCAAAAAGGAAAAATTGAAATGTTATGTTAAAAGAGTGATAGATCTCATGGAATCTTTCAAATCTTTCAACATATCATTTATACCCAGAGAAAAGAATAAAAAATATGATGCATTAGAAATCATTGCATCCTTGTTTAAAGAAAAATATTTGCAACAAGAAGTCACTTATCACGTGAAGACTATTTTTTGACCATCGGTCCCAGATAATCAAGAACACTTACAAGTTTTTGAGAATGATGAACATGTGGTAAGTTTTTTCACAGATGATGATACCATAATTGAAGAAGACTCAGAAGAAGGTCATAATTTGCAAGAAGAAATTCAAGAGCAAATCAGAAAACCTGCTCCAAAGAAATATGTTAGTATGGAATCCCTCTTTATGAGAGATGACCAAACTGAAATTTCAAAACCACTTGAAGAACCTTTTGTTATAAAAGTTAAATAAACCTATAAGATAAACATTGGTACTCCTGAATCACCAAAGTATATATAAACTTTGGTACTAGTTATACTAAAGAAGAAAGGGACAAGTACACTCAAATTTTCAAAGAACACTCAATTTTTCAAAGAATTTCAAGATGTGTTTGCATGGAGTTACGATGACTTAAATGAATACGATAAATCAATATTCCAACATATCATACCTCTGAAAGAGGGTGCTAAGCCTTTCAAACAAAAATTGAGAATAATTAACCCCAAGATAAAGCCTTTCGTAAAAATAGAAATAAAAAAATTAGAGAAGGAAAGCATAATTGCTCCCATCAAGCATTCAGATTGGATTTCAAACCTAGTAGTTGTTAGGAAGAAATCTGGTGAGATCTACTTATGCGTTGATTTTAGAGATCTTAATAAAGTCAGTATAAATGATAGTTACACACTACCAAACATGGAAATTATTCTTCAACACGTCACATGATCTGCATTAATGTTAATGTTAGATGGGTTTTCAGTATACAATCATGTTATTGTAGTAGAGGAGGATAGGCCAAAAACAA
>ML834050.1:25245-36583 GCA_009831015.1 Picea engelmannii | reverse complement strand
TTTGACCTTTTGGGGCTTCAAGCCAACATATGGGGGTCCTCCAACTTCGTAAAGCCATAAATCTCAAACCATGAGGAGTTATGTGACATTCCACATACCACTAGAAATGGTATGACAATCACTATCCATCTAGGATAGTTTCATTGAAAAATTCACCGATCTTCATCTTATTATTCAACACTCAAGCATGGGTCCTCCAACCATTCTTCTAGGATAAATCAACCGTAAAGTGTCTTCCCGTGAGGGATTTCACCATAAGGGGACCACTTTGGAGTTCATATATTTGTGCACCTTATCAACCATGATAAGACTATAATGATCAATCTAACTATGCATCATATATCAAAGAAACCACATTGAACATCATTCATCTTTGCATCATGTATCAATGAAAAATCATTGATCCATCTTCATCTATGCATGACATCATATGCATCATATACTTGACATCTATCTAATCTCATAAAGGAAAATACATATTACATTTGACATCAATCATCAATCGATCAATCATTTGGCATCGATCAATCACTTGACATCAATCAATGACATCTATCAATCAAACCATTGGCATCAATGACAACATGATCCAATAAAATCAAGGGAGATACACCTCACTCATCTTAAACAAATATTTGAGAAGTGTAGAATATATGGAATATCACTAAATCCAAAGAAATGTTTATTTGTTGTAAAAGAAAGAAAGTTGTTAGGCCATGTTTCGAGTAAGGAATGGGTATATATAGATCTTGAAAGAATCAAAGTGATAAACAATATGAACCCCCCAACCTCAAAAAAGGGAGTGCAATCCTTCTTTGGGAAGATTAGTTTTGTAAGAAGGTTTGTCCTTGATTATGCTTCCATTTTTAAACCCATTAACAAGCTACTGAAGAAAGACCAAGAATTTGAGTGGACACCAGAAATTCAAAGAGCATTCGCATAAATGCCATTTGAATTAAAAAATGCAAGTGCTACCTTCTAGAGGGCCATGGATCATGCTTTCAAAGATTTCATAGGAAAATTCATGGCTGATTATCAAGATGACTTAACTGTCTACTCAAAATCAAGGGAGATACACCTCACACATCTTAAACAAATATTTGAGAAGTGTAGAATATACAGAATATCATTAAATCCAAAGAAATGTTTATTTGTTTTAAAAGAAGGAAAGTTGTTAGGCCATGTTTTGAGTAAGGAATGGGTATACATAGATATTGAAAGAATCAAAGCGATATACAATATGCACCCCCCAACCTCAAAAAAGGGAGTGCAATCCTTCTTTGGGAAGATTAGTTTTGTAAGAAGGTTTGTCCTTGGTTATGCTTCCATTGTTAAATCCATTAACAAACTACTAAATAAAGATCAAGAATTTGAGTGGACACCATAAATTCAAAGAGCATTTACATAAATCAAACTTCCCATTACTACTACACTAGTCCTTGTGAGTCTCGATTTTGATAAAGAATTCTTACTGTATTCATTCGCCTAATATGAAACCATTGCTTCGATTCTCACCCAGAAGAAAAAAAACAGAAACAAGAAGAGTTGCCAATTGATTTTATGAGTAAAACATTACTTGATTATGAATTGAATTAATCAACTGTTGAAAAACAAGCTATTTCACTTGTAAAGACAATTGCCCATTTTAGGACATATATTCTTTCAAATCATGTTATTGCTTATGTTCCACATTATCCAATTAAGATGTTGTTGAACCAACAAATCAAAGAAGGAACATGGGCTAATTGGTTGGCCAAGATTCAAGAATATGACATAGATATTAAACCATTAAAGGCTGTTAGAGGACAAGGTTTATGTAAATACATGAGAGAAATTGAAGTTGTAAATACTTCTTCTTCTCAAGGATTTAATATTGTAATTAAATAAAAAGGTTTGGAGAACTCAGAATGGTATAGGGATATCATTTTCTATTTGAAATCAATCCAATTCCACCCCAAAATGTCTTCAAAGGAAAGATGAACTTTGAAAATGAAAATGAACAATTATGTTCTAGATTCAAGAGTATTGTTCATGAGAAATATTGATGGTATATTATTAAGATGTTTGGATCACATTAAAGCCATAAAATTAATACAATAATCCACCAGGGAATCTGTGGGGGACACTTTTCACCAGTGGTGACAACACATAAAATCACCTGAGTTGGTTTCTATTGGACAACGATGTTTAAAGACTCCTATGAATTCATTTAAAAATGCTATCCATGTAAAAAAAAATCAGGAAAAATGAAGAGGGATGATATTCCCTTACAATCATTGATGGTAGAGAAACCATTTGTTCAATGGGGTCTAGACGTGATTGGACCAATAAATCCCAAATCTAGCAAAGGGCATTCATATATTATTACAACAACTGATTATTTCATGAAATGGAAAGAAGCAACAACTTTAAGAAACGAATATTCTGACCACTTGATCCATTTTCCCAAAGAAAACATATTATCCAGATTTGGCGTGCTAGAAAAATTCATAACCGACAATGGTTCAATATTTGTTGGGCCTAAATTTAGAATTTTTTGTGGTGAATATGGAATAATCATGGGTCAATCTTCCAACTACTACCCACAAGGAAAGGGTATGGCAGAATCTATAGACAAGACATTGATTCATATTATCAAGAAAACTATTGAGACTAACCACAAGAATTGGCATAACAAATTGATAGATTCACTTTGGAAAAGTTGGCTTACTCCAAAAAAGGGAATTGGACATTCTCCTTTTACTTTGGTATATGGAAAAGAGGCAAGATTACCTCTTCACATGGAACCGAATGCATTAGCACTACTTTTTAATGATGAAGATGAGGAACAATCACCATTGCAAAGAAGAAATAATCAACTTTCACAACTTGAAGAACAAAGAGATCAGGTGGTATTAGCAATGAAAAAGAGGAAAGAAATAATCAAGAAGTATTTTGATAAAAGTACAACTACAAAGGAATTTCAAAAAGACCAATTAGTTTTGTTATGGAACAAAGAAAAAGAAAATCCATAATATGGCACAAAATTCGATGCTCTGTGGATCGACCCATACCAAATTGAAAGAATAAATGGTTGTAATTCATACATCCTCAAAGATATGAATGGTACAATTCAACCATTACCTGTCAATGGGAAATATATAAAGCATTTATTTTATTGATGCCTGAATAGCCAAGAAAACTTGTATATAGTTTTTTCTTTTCCACAGTACATTTTTGTTTTTGTTTTATTGGACTCCATAGACCAATGGAACATGATTTTGGGTTCTTATCAACCCACAGGAGGTCAATCTCCCACAATTGGAGCCAGATGTTGATCCATATTTTTGACCAATCTATTATTGTCATTCAACCACTCTTAGGATTTAATTTACATTTTTCTTATCTTATTTTTCTTTACTTTTCTTCGCTTACATAAAAAATCCTCCAAGCACTTATTCATTTTTTTTCAAATGATGCAGATGCAGAGCTGCATAACAATGCTTGAATATTTTTTTTTGACTTACTCAGGCCCGCAACCCCACACTCACCAAGAATATTACTTCATTTCCTTTTCCATTTTCTTTTGGTACTTAGTCAAAATTAAAGCAATGTGGATGCAGAGCCATGTGCCATCCCTAAATCCTTTCCTAAGTTGCCACCTCCGCAAATCCACAGGTCTGCATCCACTTTCCGCCTTTTACTTCTTTTCATACCTAGCCATATTTTTCATTACAGAGTGAATATTCTTACTCCTAATCACTTTGATATGAATCATAGGTCCGCAACCCCACAATTCCGCATTTCTCCCAACACTTAACCGTATTTGTAAATATCAATGCGGTCATTGTCACCCTTTCCCGAAGATTATTTCACAAGTATTTAAGTCCAAAACCCCACAAGTCTGCATTTCTGTAACATTTCCCATACATAATTTTACACCTCCATACTTATCAATTTTCGTTTATCATACCATCACATCTCTATTTCTCATAAAAATTAATTACCCTTTCCACATCATCTACCACTCGTAAAAGCATAATGTCATTATTAGTGAGCAAAGCATCGATTAAGGGTCGCAATAAATCCAAGTCCCATGACAACTGATGACATTTAAAGCATGATCTATAACTTATTGAGTTATCGAGGTAGTACGTAGTGGAATTTAAATAAAATAAAAACACCATTTGGAGGCTCAATTGAAGGTGGAGATAAAAACCCACTAAGAAGAATCCTTGAGAAAACACATGTTACACACACTCCTATAAAAAGAAAAATAAATCTGTCATCAGTGGAAATAAACGAGCCAGAAAAACAAGAAAGTCCCCATGCTATGGACATGGACAAAACATTGAAGAACTTGACTGGTCTACATAAAGGTTGTTGATATTATGGTAGTTGCGGGAGGTATTTACCTCCACATGTAAACCTGACGAGGGTAGAATACTCCGGGAAGCAAGAAGAAAACCTAATAAGTTGGCTAATAACCCTAGAAGACTTGTCGACTCAAGAAGATAATTTATATTAGGTTATTAGCCTCCAAGAGAAGAAGCTGGCCAGAAATAATAATATATACTGGACAGACAGATACCCAGAATGAGAATTTGGCCCAGGGAATCAGCCAGAATTAGTATAAATATAGGAGGCCAGTTCTCATTCTGGCAGACAGTCTCAGAATTACAGTGCCCAGTCTTATGCGCATTGCAGTTCCCAGTATTGTGCATAGGTTTGAGGAGAGTTTCCTTTGCAGCTGCTGCAGCTAGTAGATCACATTTGGATTGGAATATCTCTTGGCTAGGGTTTGGACTATCTGATCATCTCTTGTTGATGTGCTATCCTTGGGGAAAGGTGCTCTACCCTTTGTTTGGCTATCTAGCCTAGGGTTTGCTTCCAGAGTGATTCTCTGTCAAGGTTAAGGTGCTCGGAGGGTGGCTTCAGCCTATGGTTGGGTGACAAGGGTATTTTCAATGGTAAAACGAGCACATCCACTTATATTATAATAGGTTATGGGTCCACACCTCCTTCATTCAGTCTAAATGCTGGAAGGAAACATAGCCGCTAGGATATTGAGCTCACTGAGGAACTGCCGCTAGGGTTACTAGAAGAAGCAGCTTCCAAGACACTGCTGCTAGGGTTACTAGAAGGAGCAGTTGCAGAAACCCTAATCCTCTTGTTGAGGCACCTTAAGTAAATGGATTGAACTAATCTCCGGATAGATCAGTGCACTCTAGCCTAGCACATCTCCTGATACTCTCAACAAGCCAAGATGTGAAGTTTGAGTTTGTGGGAAAATCTAGGGTTTGACCAAGTCAAAGCTGCCATGACTTATTCTATGAATTCAGAGAATAGGTTAGATGGATCCTCTAACTTCAGAGTGTGGAAGACAAGGATTGACCTCATCCTTGCCAAGAATAAAGTGTTGGATATCGTGAAAGGAAAGATCATGAAACCATAATTTGAAGAAGGGAAAGAGAAGGAACCACAAAATGTTGCAGCTATGGAGAAGTTCAAAGACGATGACATTAATTCTATGAGTATCATAGTGGAATCTATAAAACACCACTTGATACCCTACATCTCCCATCTTGACTCGTTGAAGAAGATGTACGATGCCCTAACAAATCTCTTCTCGGTCAGAAACATTGGACAAGTTATGAGTTTGAAGAATGAGCTCTGTGACATGAAGATAAATGATGAGGACAACATAACATCATATTTTGTGAGAATCTCTCAATTAAGAGATCAACTACAAGATATTGAAGAGATCATCTCAGAGAAGGAGTTGGTAAACATAGTACTCAATGGTCTTCCCAAGACGTGGGATGCATTTTCCGTAAGCATGAACACAAGAAAGGAGTATCTGACATTTGAAGAACTTTGGACTTGTTGTGCTCAAGAAGAATCAAGGATCAATGCAAAAGAGAAACCCCAAAAGAAGTACGAGGAAGCCAAATCAAGAGAAAGACATTTCAGAAGTACAATGCTTCAACTGTTGAAAGTATGGCCACTACAAGAATCATTGTCTTGAGCTAAAGAAAATGAAGGAGAAACACGAAGCATCAGTTGCCGAAGAAAAGGAAGGAGAAACACGAAGCATCAGTTGTCGAAGAAAAGGAACCTACAAAGAATACTAAGTAGGATGAACGAGACTTATTCTTCTGAAGGTAACAATACTCTTCTTATTCCTTGTACATATCTTGTTTGCATCATCTTTGTACATATCTGGTATATCTATCTCTTGGAAGATAATGTGTTCCAAGAAGAACTATACCGATGGAAGAACAACAAGATAAGGATTGATATCATTGGATAATACATGAAAGAATGAAATACATCAAGAAAATCATGTGGAAACTATTGCAATATAAGCCGAATAAATCATGAAGAGACTTAGAAGAAGCAAAGACAGAAAGAAGTCAACAATCAAGAGGAAATTGGAGAAAGACTTATGAATTTTTGTAGAAGAAAACAAGATGGAAGCGTGGAATCTGTTAGACAGAGAGAGCCAATTATATATTGTAGAAGACAATAAGGATGCAGACAGAAGCATGGACTCTGTTAGACGGAGGGAGCCGATTATATGCACCCATACATAAAGAAAGGATTAGGAGGGATCTAATCCTATAATCGATTGAAGATGATGAAGTATATATCCATGGTAGTAACCATGAAAGGTAGTACGTGCTCAGTTCAACCTCAAAAGAAGTCTTCTTCGAAGAGAAGCCTTAAAGTATCCCTGGTTGTCTATCCAGATCTGTGATCCTATGATGAAAGAAAGAAGTGGAATCTTTAGGGCATGGAATCTATAAGAAACTCCATGAACCCAAAAGCTAAAGAAAAACATGAGGAAGAAAATGAAGATTCCAAGAAAGAAGAGAAGCTTGAACAACCAGTCATTGTATCGAGAATCACAAGATTACCAGCCTAATATGAAAGAAATCAAGCAAAACTGAAAGTTGTGATGAAGAACAATGTACAGAAGACTTATGAATGAAAGCATTGCAAGATCCAAAACTAGAGGTTCTCCCAGATGGAGGGAGAAGACTATGATTGCTCATTCTGGTAAGCTAGACATACCTCTACATGAGTCATTATATCATCCATGGGTTGGAGTGCTACATCAAGATGAATGAAAAAACTGTTCTCCAGAGCAATTGAACAAAGAACATATGAAGAGCAACCTCAAGACTTTGAGGCATACCAGAAAGAGACTCTTGTATAAAGATGGAAGAACATAACTTGGTGAAGAACCTCCAATGCACAACATAAGCGTGGTGAAGATTCTCTATAACAGAGATATTGTATCAAAATGATTACTCAGTAGATTAGATCTCATGATGATAGAAGAAGTGCCACAGGGATATGTTTCAGTGTTCCAACAATTATATACTTTATTGATCAGAGCTACATGAAGCCTTCAAAGAAAAACCAGTGCTCCAGAACGAAGTACATTTGAAATCAAGCATTACATTATCCGTGATGAAGTTCAGAAAGGAGAAAGAGGTTATCCAATACATATCTCCACAGATAAGTAGATAAACAAACATCTTGTTAAAGCTTCTATCCGAGATGAAAGAGTTTGCATACTCAAGTTGGAGCTCGTGGAGACGACTTCCTTATTGAAAAAGGAAGAGATGAATCTCAGGTTGGGAGGGAGCACTAAAAATATTATTGAGGAAATTCATTTTCAAGATTGAAAAATGGTCCATCTTGGATAGATGCTTTCCTGTTCGGAAAGTGGATTGAGATTTCTGACAGACAGTGATTTCCCATTGTGGTTAACATGGGAAATGGTCTAGATTGCTGGTGTATCATAGACAACGAATTCCCGTTGTGCTTAACATGGGGACTGGTCTAGGGCAGTCTCTCTTCTTGAGGGTTACTCAAGAAGACTGGCCCGCCTCGCCAGGCAACGATTTCTCATTGTGGTTAACATGAGGAATGGTCAGTTTTGGAGGTTGATACAGGACAATCTTTTCCTCTTGTGGTTAACAGAGGAAATGGTCTAGATAGTCATTCCTTAGGGTTTATACATTCTCTCCAGGATGCACTTTGATTAGTATAGGAGGAATGGCCCAGGGTGGGGAATGGTCCAGGCTCAACAATCAGGGACATGCTTTCCTTAGGGTTTATACATTCTCTCTAGGGTGCACTTTGATTAGTGTAGGAAGAATGTCCCAGGGTGGGGAATGGTCCAGGTTCAGAAGACAGGACATTTATTCTTCCTTGCTTGAGAAGAATAGTCCAGATATCTCATTGTTCTACTCTGAGGGAAGATATTCTTTTAGATCTCACATATGTGAGTGAAAGATTGGCCCAGATAATTCAGTTTATATCATAACATTGTTTCTGTGCAGGTTGCAATCAGATGATTTTTATGAAGACTGTATGATAGTAGATGTATACTACTATGGTGGATGTGTTCCACTGTTTGTGACTATACGTTGTTGATCAAGTACTTGTGTGTTACTTGGTGTGGTAGTGTACCACTGGATTGTAGTTATGTACTACTATGGATAGACACAATTGTGCTCTATTTTGTTCTGATTGCCTTGAAGACTATCAATAGTTTATTGGAAATAATTATCAGCCAGATGAATGATGAACAAAGATTTTACAGACAGAAAATGGTTTAGAACATTTACTCTTCTAGATTAGAAGAATGGCTCTTGTATCACTCTGTGGAGTGAGAATCATGTCTGATTACTCAGATAGAGTATGGTTTCGAGAGATGATGCAGATGATGATGGTGATGGTGCCCATGATCTAGTCTATATAACTATGTTGATGCTACCGGGTGAATGGTATGTTTTGTGTTCAAGACCATTACCTATAATACCTCCCTATCTAGGAGGGAGTGTTGATATTATGGTAGTTGCAGGAGGTATTTTCCTCCACGTGTAAACCTGACGAGGATATAATACTCCAAGAAGAAAGAAGAAACCCTAATAAGTTGGCTAATAACCCTAGAAGACTTTTCGTCTCAAGAAGATAATTTATATTAGGTTATTATCCTCCAAGAGAAGAAGTCGGCCAGAAATAATAATATATATTGAACAGACAGATACCCAGAATGAGAAGTCGGCCTAGGCAGTTAGCCAGAATTAGTATAAATACAAGAGGTCAGTTCTCATTCTGGCAGATAGTCTCAGAATTACAGTGCCCAGTCTTGTGCACACTGCAGTGCCCAATCTTATGCGTAGGTTTGAGGAGAGCTTCCATTGCAGCTGCTGCAGCTAGAAGATCACATTTGGCTTGGACTATCTCTTGGCTAGGGTTTGGACTATTTGATCATCTCTTGTTGATGCGCTATCCTTGGGGAAAGGTGCACTACCCTTTGTTTGGATATCTAGCCTAGGGTTTGATTCCGAAGTGATTCTCTATCAAGGTTAAGGTGCTCGGAGGGTGGCTTCGACCTATGGTTGGGTGACAAGGGTATTGTCAATGGTAAAACGAGTACATCCACTTATATTCTAACAAAGGTTGTTAGAGACGAGAGAAATAGTTGATGCTATTATGAATCAAGATCTCGAGATAGTTGAAGAGGAGTCTGTCACTCTGTACCATGTGGCTTACAATCGTGAAACCGAAAAGTTACTATTAGAAAAAGTTAATACCAAGAATAAAAAGTCATATGAATGATGAAAATATTCTATTGAATTGGATGGAGTAGCGCCATTTAAAATTGTAGATTTTCATGGAGTTACTGGAGATACATTAAGACAGTTAATTGACAAAATGGAGAAATGGAATTTGGAACTAAAGATGAGTAAAAGAATTAGAAGTTGCTCTGGTACCAACACCATTATCCCTAGAACTTTTAAGTTCTATGTAACCTATACTTGAACTGGAGGAGATCCTCGAAAGAAGTACGGAATACAAAATCTCATCAAGTTTATTGCAGGCTGTGAGAAAATATGTTGGTGATTCCATACGAAAACAAGTTGATATAATTCAAGAAATTTGGGAGCTTGCCCAAAATATTGCTAGTTTTTCCTCCAGAATAGAGAATTTCAAAGAATATATACATAAAGATTTGGAGAATGATGAAGGATTTTTTCAAGGGAGCTATAAATACATTTTCAACTAAAGTTTCCAGTTTAAATGAATCTCAGAGAAAGGAACAAAAATTTCCTTCACCTTATCATATGAAGCAAATTAATGTCTATTCATTAAGGAGAATTAAAGAATTAAGAGAATGATAACTGAAACCGAGGCCCTAAGGAATAAAAAGAATGATTTATTTCTTAATCTTGTGGGTCTTACCAAAGAGTTATATGGTCCCGATTTATTGATGGATACCGTGATCTTAATCAAATAATCTTTAATGGAACAACTTAAAGCATTAAAATTTGTTTGGGCTAAGGAATTTACCGAAACCATAGAATCTTCCGAGGATGAAGTTGAAATATGGTTGGTTCAGTATATCAACATAAATGACGAGGTGGATGAGACATTGCATCAATTAGAACTATACCCGAGGGAATTCGAAAGACAGTTTTTCGAGATTAAAACCAAACAGGAAATCATCGTGGCACCTTTGAGATAATACATTGAGGAATGGTTGAAAAATGAGTTAATTGAAATTACTGAACCATAAAATCAAGAAACAATTAGAGTAGTTATTCCACCTCAACCACACCAGATGTCTATAAGGATCCAACTGCAAGCAAGGGAAGAGATGATATTTCTCCATCACAATATTTTCATTTTATGGCCCACGGGAGCCAATCCCAATCCTCTTTGAAGGGAAAATACATTTAATTTGTATTTAAAGACTCATTATTATTTTTGAGACTCCGAGAGAGCTACTTGGGATATTACATTGCTTTATTCTCAAATAATTTGACTAGAAGTTTGAGTTACCAAATGTTCTATCTATCATAATCTTTTTGGTACTTTTTTGAAATATAATTTAAAACTCTCTTTTATTTGCGGTCCATTTCTTGTTCTCTCTATATGTGGTATTCTTGAATGTTATGATGAATGATGTGACGGATATATCAATCCTTTATATTTTGTATGCATCTTATCTATTCACTTTGTAAATATGATAAATATGAGTTTCTTTTAACACCTTATCCCAAATCTTAGGTGCTATTTTTCTTGAATGTGAATGTAAATATTAAGTCTGGTCCTTCTCAGACTTTATTTTGTTTCATTTTGTTTTCTTCAAATCATAAGAACAAGAGGAGTACCATCTCTCTAAAAAAGTAGGGGGATTCATATCCTCGTGAGGTTGACCTTAAGACCGTAAAACAATTTTTTAGATCAACATGTGTTTGTATTTTGAGAGCACACTGGGGTGCCTAAAATTGTGTAGCACATTAATTTTACAGTGAATATATATATATATATA
>ML834049.1:23271-35101 GCA_009831015.1 Picea engelmannii | reverse complement strand
TGGAGTGTGAAAAGGGGCTCTTTAGGGCTCAATTAGGTCTTTGACCAGCCTACCATGCGGATTCAGCTCAGATTTGATGTCAAATCGGCTTGGGAGCTGATCCATTAGTGGTTGGGAGGCCGACCAATTTCAATAAATGCACCTTTTAGCAGGTGCGCAGGTTTTTCGCCCCACAGCCGCGCATCATGCGCGTATGCACGCATTGTACGTTGTTGTTCCGCGCATATGCACGCGCACCCAGATTCTGTAAAGCGCCCTTCAGTTTTTGGTTACTTTGTATAGTTTTTGACCCTTTTGCAATGCTGTGGATTTAATCCTATGCCATGAATGACTATCATTTCTGTTTTGATGATGCGGAGTTCTTGTCGCCATGTGTGGACGAAATTTCAGTGATAACAGATGCCCCCTGATGGATGAGGTTAGGAGCATACGTATAGCCGAAATCCATCAATGTTTCTTTTACTGAGAATGGTGGTGTAAGGAAGAGCAATAGTGGGACCGTGTAGAGCAATCCTTTGGAGAAGAAAGGAACCGGTAGAACCCGACCTTCCAGAAGGTGTGTAACAATACACAACTGTGTACAAACGAGGCGGGCATGCCCCATGCTCGTGTTGATGTAACTCTGAAAAAAGATGACTGAAGTGTTGGTGTAGACAACTGCAGCGCCCTCGGGGGTGGAATGATAAAGGTAGAAGACAATTCTGCAAAGGAACATACTCTGAACGATAGGAAATGGTCGCAGTAACAAGCAGCGACAATGATGCGGGCAGTGATGGCCCTGCCAAGTTCAGAGGTCTTCGACAACTGATGATAATAATAATAACTGCAATAGTCACAAAGTAAGACCCACCGCAACATGAGAAAGTGTTGGCGTCGAATGTTATGGGGGTCAACGACATCAGGTTCCCCCTGTGCCGTCCGAGATCTCTCAGAAAATGAGAATCAAGATATTGTCACCCTTCTGGAAAAGTGTGTTGATGTCGACAAAAAGGGAGACGCGACGCCCAGGAGCAAAGGGCTCTGTGGAATCTACTAAGGTGAAGAAGTGGCATAGGTACATGGACGAAGTCAAGAAGTGGGAAGACTCAAGACTTCCCTTGGCTGGAGGATGTATGAGATAAACAATGGCCGCAACCGTGTGACAAGTTTGAGTGTTAGGGGGACACCAAGACCGAGGATAAGTTGTGCCAGAGGCAGGACAAGGTGAACAAATTCAGAGGATAAATGGTAAGTGACCTGGGTAGTGCTCTGAAGATATGGACGATGCCGACGAGGGTAGATGATAAGTAATGCTCCAACCAAGGGTGACATGGGTTGCGTGTGGCCAAAAAAGAAAGCAAGTCGTCAACGGTGATGACAAAATGTAATGACTGGAAATAAAGGCGTTTGTACAATAAATAATGAATTTTTTTAGGAAAAATGTACAAATACAGAAATGGGTGCCCCAATGTGAAATGAGTGCCCCAGGGAGGGCAGAAATTTCTTGGAAAACTGATGAAGGGTGGGGGCCCCATTGGTGAGTTTCTGTATGAGGTAGGTGAAACGAAGAGAGGTTTGTAGATGGGCAAACTGATGGTGGATGAAATGGTGGGTTCGTGATCCTGCGGAGGTGCAGGTAAAAAGAACATAACCATAAAGCGATGTTTTGGGAGTCCATGTGGGAAAGATAGCAAAATGAGGAGAAGGAGTATGTGGTTGATCTTCAACATGATGAAAGATTATCGGGACTCCCATCCCTAAAGGGTAATGAAGAACAACATGAGTGTCAAAAAGTGACAAAAGGTTCTATGAATGGGACAACTCATGTGGGTGAGAATGCTACCGGGTTACAGTACGGAAGATGCAAAGGGAGGTGTGAGTAATGCAGAGCCAGGATTGGGTATCCTAAAGGCTAATATCAGAGGGTGTGACTGGAAATGTAAATGCAATACAGCGGGAGAGACTACATGCCAGTGCTAAATATATACCTGAAGGAATGATGTTGAGAGATGATGATCACGTACCTGCACATAGAAAAACCAAATACCCAAAGTGAACAATATCTGAAGAGAATCTAAGATATGAGCATGTAGTAGATAAAAGGTGACAATGAGCGTGCGTACCTGACCATGATATGAAAAAAAGGTGCCCCGGGGGCTCAGGAGAAAAAGCGGCCCAGGGACAGTTGTGATGTAGGTGGCGGGATGCTGATCCCGTGGCTAAAGACGGTTCGAAAAATGGACGCCGTGGGCTCCCAGAATGGTGAGTAGAAGTTTGGAAAAAGGCCTATATATAGTTGTAGGGCCCACATTGCCACCTCATTTGTACCTGCTGCTACAGTGAGTTTTTTAGCAGATCCAGAGGAGATTGGGTGATTCAGAGAGCACGAGGTATCCGATCGACGGTGTGCGAGTTGCAGGTTAGTGGTCTGATCGTCCTGCATAGAAATAGGTTTCTAATTTTGGGGCAGGGTAGGTACGGGGGGCCGTACAGGGGTTTAGAGGGGTTTTTGGGTAGGGTGTGGGCCCACATGTGCGGGTGATTCAGTGGAAGGCACGCATATGTGCGCGCCTGTCCACTGAATATACGCGTAGTGGTGCGCGTGAGGGGAAATTTAAGGTGCGCCTTAGGGGCGCACCTATGAGGGTAACAGGCATGCACGAGTGCGCGCCTGTGGGGTGAAAAGGCGTGCACTAGAGCACACCTGTGAGTTTTGACAGGCGCGCACTAGCACGCGCCTGTAGTGTGAACAGGCACGCTCGCGAGCGCGCCAGTGAGAAAAACAGGTGCGCATGCGTGCGCGCCTGTAGTGTGAACAGGCGCGCATGTGTGTGCGCCTGTGGGTGGTGAAACCGCGCCTTTGAGGCAAGGTTGAAGGGTAAAAAGGGAGTCTTTTTGATGCATTGGATGGTTTCCTAAGCTGATATAAGGCTCTGTGTTGTGTGCAGGTGGCTGTCAGTGATTATGGATGTGCGATGGCGCAAGCGAGATTGGTCGCAGCTGCGAGATGTTGTGGCCAATGCAGGGCCGAAGGTTCGAGCAGCTTTAGCAACCAGTGGGTTGCTAAAGTTTTTTGAGTGCCCGTTGATACGGGCACATGAGTATTTACTCCAGTTTCTGCTCCAGATGTGGAGCCCATATCTACACTGCTTCCTCGTGCGAGGAGAGCAGATCCCCTTCACTGCAGTGGAGGATATATATTTCTTGACTGGGCTCCCCTTCCAAGGGACACCGTTGCCGGCAGAGCCGGTGCTGCCGAGGGGTACACCACTATCAGAGGTCGCCGAGCGATATTTATCAGGCGAGCACTACATGTCTGGGACTGTAGTGAGTATTAGCGGTATAGACGCCTTGTCGCATCGTTGCATAGCGGCGATGATTGTTCGGGTGTACAGGTCACGGGTGACCCACCGGATCAGTGGTGGCGAGCTGCTATTGATGGAGAGGGTGGTGGTGGGCCGTGAGCGGTTCGCCTGTGGTTTGACACTGCACGCGCAGATGATCGCGCAGCTGGACCATTGTCGGTCCACAAGCATCGGGGAGTTTTCTTTCGGCTCGATCCTTGTAGCCTATTTCTTGGAGAGGGTGTCGATGCTGCACCCAAGGGTGCTATTGGAGGCACCAGGGGTACGAGAGCCGCACTTGAGGTGGTGGTCCACGATTTTGGTTCGCCACGGTGGTGGCGAAGGCGGGCACTATTTTACGGCGCAGGCAACGCAGATATGGCGGCAGATGTCGCAAGTCATACTTCAGTTCCCTTATGCTGGGGTGGACTTCCGGGGGGACCCGGACATGGTACTGCCTTCTGGGGAGGTATTCGACCATCGAGGTATGTTGTGTATTTGTATGTTTTTGATTTATGTTAGCTGTTGATATATCAGTTCAGATGTATGATGGATAGACACTGATACGATCTGTTGTTTGTTGCTTTGTGCATGTGCAGATTTGGCACCTCGCGGGCGCGAGGTGGAGTTGTATAGAGTGCCAGTGCAGCGAGAGCGAGAGAGACCGCTACGTGGAGGGATGTGTCAATGGGATGAGGCTGTTGGGCGACCAGCAGAGCCCGGGAGACCGGCGCAGAGGCGTCGTTTTGATGATCCTGGTGCAGGGCCATCGCATGCTTCTCCGGCGGCGGCCGGAGGCGATTTTGATGATATACGCTGTCAGCTGGAGACGGTGTTATAGGACGTGCCTGAGGGCATGTGGATCCGTATCCAGGACGAGGGATTCCTGGAGCAGTGTATTGGACTACCGCCACCATGGCGGGGGATAGTGCGACGAGCAGCTGTGCTCGCCGCGATGACTAGCGGACGCCTGCCGCCGGAGCAGGGGGGTCCTGCGAGTGTTCCACCACCACCACCTGGGGCTGGTGGGGGTGGGCCACCACCTCCTCCTGAGGGAGGAGCAGCTGGGGGTGCGATAGAGGCACCCTGATGTATGATATGTATGTTGTATACCTTTTTGATAGGCTGGTGAGCCGTTTTGTACCGAGATTGGGCATGGGCCTGCGGGCCGATGTATATATATTTTTTGTATGTAAACATTTGGATGGCCTGAGGGGCCCATATATATCTATGAGTATACATATTTTTGAGATCCAAATGTGGTTTACATGTGTGTTTTATGTTGATGATGATGATGTCTGTTCTATCTATATGCTGTGACAGGATGTATGAGATGTTTTATGTATGTGTAGCTTGATGTGATATATGCCAATCTAACACCATGTTAGCTATTTCATCTATTGTTTGATTCAATTCTCTTGGAAGATGTGAGAATGTAATGGAATCAAAATGTCGAGATAATAATCTAACCTGCAGGTATTTGTGAAAGAGGCACGGATCGCGTACACGGTACACATTGTTGAGCTGGAGAACGACTAGCTGGGAGTCGAGGAAAACGCTAAGGTGATGAATATGATGATGTTGGGCATCGGTCAGGAGGCCAATGACAGCAGTGTATTCGGCTTGGTTGTTGGTTGCTGGTCCCAAACATATGCCGCTTGAATGTAGCATTTCATGTGATGGGGTGTAGAGAGCCCAAGAAGCCGAAGCGAGATTTTGTGTCCAACGGCTGGCACCGTCGGTGTAACCAATGTGGTAAGATGGTGGAGGAGTCATCTGTCAATAGCACAAAGGATAGTTTAGACAAGAGGATAGGAGAAAAAAAGATTAAAAACACTAAACAAGAAAAAGTAACCTAAAGTAGAATGACTACTTCTAAGCATAAAATTTCTTGAGATATAACCCATTGACGGGTTCCTTGAGGGAGAGGCCTTTGGGGGAGGCCAGGATGTATGCGCCTTTGGTGAGGCAATGTTGAATGATGTAAGGGCCATGCCAAAGTGATTCGAATTTGTCGTGGCCAAAGGTATCGTGAGCGATATCATAGGCTAGGACAAGGTCGCCTTCGCGAAATGATCAAAGGTTGACATAGCGATCAAAGGTAGTCTTGGATCATTTTTTAGCTGCCTCGTTGTTCTGTAATGAGGATCGACGATCTTCATCCAGAGACTCCAAGTTCAGCAAGCGCTGCTCCATTGGGGCAGTGTCAGGTAAAAGCTCAATTGCGGTGCGAAGGGTGGGAATTTCGCACTCGATGGGAAGAGTTGCCTCGACCCCATGGACTAAATGAAATGGCGTGAAACCCGTAGCGGTATTTACTACCATTCGATAAGCCCATAGTGTGGAAAATAACATATGATGCCAATTGGTTTTATGTTTATTAACCGTGCGCTGTAACATGGTCTTGAGGACTTTGTTCACTGCCTCAACCTATCCATTTGACTGAGGGTAATATGGTGAGGCAAACTCGTGAGAGAAGCCTAACTGAGATGAGAGGTCGACGAAGATCTCATTCTCAAAGTGTTTTCCATGATCAGAAACGATTTGGAGTGGTACGCCAAAACGTGATATGACGTGGTTAAAGAAAAAAAGCGCTGCAGTGTCAGCGGTGTTGTTGAAAGTGGGCATAGCTTCGGCCCATTTGGTGAAGTAATTGACAGCGACAACAATGTATTTGTGACCATTGCTGGAGGGGGGATTACAGGTCATAAAATCGATGCCCCATTTACAAAAGGGGCCCGCAGTAATGACAGGGTGAAGAAGGGTGGGGGGAGCGCGAGCTTTGTTGGCATAGAGATGACATTGCGCACATCGTGTCACGGCATGAATGCAATCGTGGAACAAGGTAGGCCAAAAGTAACCGGCCCGGATAATCTTTTGTGCGGTGGAGATACTGGAAAGATGGCCCCCAAATGCATCGTTGTGGCAGTCGTTTAAGACTCTATTGGCCTCGTCAATAGTTAGGCAGCGACGAAGAATGGTGTCAATGCCCCGCCGGTATAGGATGTCTCTGATGAGGAGATAGCGGGGGGCCTGATGGCGGATGCGCCGACGATCATCTCATGATAGGTGGTTAGCGAACTTTTGAGTTCATAGGTAAACAAGAAGGTCTCCATACCAAGGATCATCGGAAGCGATGTAAAAGAGATGTACGTCAGGAAATTCAGTGTTGACGGGGGCACTAGGTGTGTCTGAGGGAAGGGTCGTGACAAGTTCAGCGAGAACGAGGGCCTTCTTACTCTTGGGTGTTGATAACTCGAGGTCGTATTCCTGAAGGATAACGATCCATCGAGCGAATTTTCCGTTAAATTGGCGACGGCTGAGCAAGTATTGCATAGGGTTGGAATCTACGACGACCTTGGTGGTGCGAAGCAGAATGTAATGGCGTAGTTTTTGGACTGCAAGGACAACTACAAGAGCAAGTTTCTCTTCATGTTTGTACTTCAGGGTTGGTCCTGAGAGATTCTTACGAATGTAGTAAATGACGTGTTCATGACTGTCATCTCCGAGATGGACGAGGACGCCGGCTACTGATACAGCTGATGCTGATACATAGAGGATGTAGTCGCGGTTGTAGTCAGGTGCACTAATTAGAGGTGCATTGGAAAGCGTCGCTTTAAGATCATCAAACGACTATTGGGCATAGTCGTCCCAATGAAAAGGGATGTCGTGGCGTAGTATAGCGTAATCAGGAACAAAGCGTCTAAGAAAGTTGGCTTTGCCCTGTAGACTCTGAAGTTGTCGTAAATTCTGAGGAGGTGGAATTTGGGAGATAGCTTTTACTTTGAGGGGGTCCACGGTGATACCGCTTTGTGAAACAATAAAACCAAGGAGGCGCCCGGCGGTGACGCAAAACACACACTTGAGAGGATTCAAGAGGATGTTGTATTGATGACACCGTTGAAAGATGATTCGTAAATCATTGAGGTGTTGGGTGTGTTTCTTAGATCGAGCAGTGAGGTCATCCAAGTAGGCGAGGATGATTGCAGCCAGATCATGAAAGATGTATGTCATAGCCTGCTGGAAAGTTGCGCCAGCATTTTTTAAGACGAAAGGCATGACACGATATGAAAACGTACCCCATGGGGTAATGAATGCGGTTTTGTATTGATCGGCTGGGTGGATTTGAATTTGGTTATAGCCAGAGAATTCATCCATAAAGGAGAGAGCCTCATGGCCGACGCAATCGTCGATGATCTGATCGATGAAAGGCGTTGGAAAGTTGTCCTTGGGACATGCGTTATTGAGATCGTGAAAGTCGGTGCAGATGCGGATAGAGCCCTATTTTTTGTCGACGGGTACAGGGTTGGAAACCCATGACGTATAAGCGATGGGGTAAATGAATCCGGCCGTACGTAATTTGTCAATTTCGGCTTTGATAGCCGCGACCTTGGATGGGTGTAGCGGTCGTTGTTTTTGGTGAACTGGTGTGATGTCGGGCTAGGTGTCGATGCGATGTTCGACGATAGAGGGGTCGAGGCCAGGCATCTCCGTGTATGACCAGGAAAATATATCCCTAAATTCTTGGAAGAGGGCTTTATATGCGGCGATTTCCTGAGGAGTGCAAGCATCTCCAATGATGATTTCTTCGACGATGCCCGGTTTAATGGAAATGTCGATTTTGATGGTGGGGGAAATGTTGGCCAGATTACCTTCTTCAAAAGCGTCAGGTGCAGGAATGGGGTTGTTGAACCAATCGATAGGCCCTGATGGGATAAAGTCTTTGGTTTCGACCGCATAAACAGGATTGAGGCTAGGAGGCATGAGGGTTTCTTGCGGAAGGAAGAGGGCACGATGATGTAGTGCATCCCAGGGAGAGTCCAAGCATTGTAGTTCTTCCAATATGTCTTCGTCGCATTGGAAACGATGGGAATATAATGGATCGTCAGGAGTGATCTCAGTGGTAGTATGATTGCCCCCTTTTGAAGAAACAGAAGGGGTAAGGCTAGGAGAGGGTGAGGGTTCACTCGACATAAACCATATATTGACATACTGAGGGGTACCCGTGGTGGTGGGATGGAGAGTCTTCGTAGAGGAATGGGCAGGAGAGTTGGGTGGGTTACGGGGTAAATCCTCAGATACATCATCTAAGAACCATGGAGGCGTAGGGAGTGCCTCGGGCTCTGGAGAAATGACGTGTAGATCTGCCAGTGGTGAAGTAAGGTCAATAACTGCCTCTGCAGGTTGGTGCAGCAGGGTTAATTGACGTTGCCTATATTCTATGATCATAGGACACTGGTAGGTAAAATGAGCCAATGAATTGCAAAGAGAGAAAGGGCATCTCATGCGTTCATTGACTGAAGTGGTGACATAGCGGATGTCAGTGATTTTTGTTGTGGAAGACGTGTCAGGGCGTGGGTTGTTCTGAAAGCCTTGGCTTATGATAGCTAATTCCTGCCGGAAATGAGGCAGGGCTAGACAATGATGGGTGTAATGGCCATACTCAGAACAAATGGCACACGCGAATTTGGTCTTCAACCCTTTACTACTGGAAGGTTGAGTGGAAGCAGTAGTAATGGGGGGTGTGGGGGTTGGATTGGGGGGAATCAAATTCCGTAATTCCGGTAATGATGGGCAGTTGTTAGTTTGGTGACCCTCTTTGTCACACAACGCGCAAGGTGGTGAGATGCGCGGAGGAAGTGGAGCTGAGGGCTCCTTCTTCTTTCTCCTGCCCCCAGCGGTAGCAAGGGGGGTAGGGAGTAGGGGGGTGGTGGGGGTAGTGGGGGTGAGGACAGGAATTGTCATGGGGAGTCCTTCCTGAGGGCATGGGATCATCTCAGGTGGATGTAAATACCACACTGGGATAGCTAACACCATATTGGGTAGTGTGAGCGTTGCTGCTACCTGGAAAGCTTCAATACCGGGTGGAGGGTAAAAGAAGGGAATTTGAGTGAGGGGTCGGGGAACTGTCTCCCAAATGGGACTAGGCCCTTGAGGGGATGTGGATTCGTGGACTGGAGGGGTCGATGAATGCGCAGGAGGCTCCGGTGGAAGTGGTGCTGCGACTATTGAGACGTCAGGAGTGACTGAAGTCTCCTGAGGAAGATGAGCATCATCCGGGTGAGTTTCGTTGGAGGAGATGATGCATACTTGACTAGGGGTAAGGAGTGGTGGTGCTCCATGGTATGTTCCTAACAAGGATGGATCTTTGAAAATCCCAGGGCCCATCTCGACAAGTGGATATACGTCTTTGTTGGTGTGAATGAGAGGAAGAATGTTATCGAGACTGGCAGATGGGTTTGGCTCGTAATGTGTGACTTGGTCAATGGTTACAATATTCCCATTGTGTGGGAACATGATTGTCCTAAAGACTGATGATGCCACTGCCTTCATAGCATACATGTAGCTACGACCGAGCAAGATATTGTAATCGAGATGAGCGTCGATAACTTCGATGTCAATGAGAATAGTTTTTCCCCCGAGTTCTACGGGGACATTTTGGAAGAGCCCTTCAGGAGATGATGGTCGTCCATCATAAGCGTGTAAGGTGATGGCGGAAGGTATGAGTTCCGGAGAACCAAGTTTCTGCCATACTGTTTTGGACATGATGCATGTAGATGCCCCTTCATCGATGATACACCGATGGATGGTGATGTTCCGTATTTTTACTGGTATTTGTATAGCAACGGCGGTGGGAAGACGCGGTTCACAGCTATCAAGGTCGAAGGTGATAAGTCGAGTATCGGCGGGGTCGACTGCTCCCAAGGCGGAAAGTAGTGATTTCCGCTGCGTTGGACAAGTCTGGAGGACTTCTAACACTGACATGGTAGCTGGGGATTGTGCCAAGTCATCTACCAAGTTGTAGTTATGTGCTGCCCTAGCCTGTGGATTGTGAACATTCCTGCGCAAGGGGATGCGAGGGATGCGTAATGGTGGTTCGGCAGAAGGGCGAGGTATCATCAACGGGGGACCCGTCGGTGTGGGTTTTGTCTCTGAAGAGATGGGAGTAGACTCAGCTGGTGTAGGATACTGACGATTGCGTGTTTGCAAAAGAATTTTTTCCTCACTGGTGAGGAGAATTGTTCGTTCTACTGGATTGTTGGGGTTGTGATATTGGCCCACCTGAGGTGGGGGATGCTGCGTGTCCTGTTGGGTGTTTATGACACCTTGATGTGGGATAGGATTTTGCAATACTGCTAGAGGGGGTTGTTGCGCATATTGTTGTTGTGCTTGCTGAGGGGCAGGTTGCACTGGGGAGGGGGGAAGGCTCCCAGAGTCTTTCAACCTTTTGAAATCAGCAATCTGGGGGCAATGGTGAGTGTAATGACCGTACACACCACAAAGAGAACAAGGGTGGATGGTTTTAATATTATTCCGCCCTTGGCGTTTGTTGTTATTGCCCCCTTGGGGGTTTTGGTTCCCTTGGTTCTGGTTGCCCCCAGTAGGTTGATGCTGTGGGGGTTGATTCCCGCCTTAGCCAGGGTTATTGTTATTCCTGTTCCTTCCTTTCCTCTTGGTATTGTTCGATGGATGAGTCAGATTGGCTGTGTTCAATTGTTCAAAATTTTGGTATTGTTGAGCAGCAGAGGGTTGAACAAAATTTACCCCCGTATGAGGATGTGGGGGAGCCATGGGTTGTGGAGGACCCGGAAAGGGAAAGTAGGGATTCTGTGGTGGTGTCGCTCCATAAGGTACATAGGAAGGCGCAGTGTTGTCACTAGTACTATAAGTTGATGTCGAGGGAGTACCACTACTTGTGGGAATAGGTGGATGTATGGGGGGTGCCGGTGGTGGTCCACTGATGGGTGGAGGTATAGCAACAGGATATGGCTGTTGATAAGTGGGTGGGGGTAGTAAGAAGTTCCCCCATATGCTGGTCGGTATTGAGGCATTCCATACATCGGTGGTGGTTGGGGTTGTGGATTATGGTGTGTGGTGGCACCGATTAGTCCGTCTGTTGCATGAGACATCCCAGGTTTGTCTTGGCCAAATGGCAGAGGTTTTGGAAGATCAGGAAGTACTATATATAAGTATCCCGACTGTGCATAGATGAGGTCATATTGTTGGGCTTTACTGATGGCTTCCTCTTCAGATTGTGGGAAGGTGGAAGCGACATCCTTACCAAGGAGAGCGACAAGTGATCTAAGAAACCAGTCAAGACATTGTTGTTTGGTGGTTTCCGCTTTACACAAACTACGTCGCCTACGCCATTCATGAATGTGGTCAGCGATGTGGGTGGCTGAGGTCTGTTTGAAATTAGACAATAGTTCTAGACCATTGTCATGGTGGATGGGTAGTTGGAAAAAGGTCAAGAAGGCTTTGGCCAATGACTCAAAGGTCGTGTGGGACCCTGATTTTTCTTCGACATACCATTTGGCTGATGGGCCGGTAAGTGTGCGTTGAAATAGTCACAGTCTGATGGAATCATCCATAATTCTATTGGAAGAACACCATAGATGAAAGGTCATGACATGGTTGGCGGGGTCGTCCCCTGCCTTTCCTTCAAACTTTGGTATGTCTGAAGGAAGTTTGGTTGGCATTGCAGGCCATGTGGCGTCATGCAATAT